>LZPO01044390.1:188706-203784 GCA_001675575.1 Neotoma lepida
GCGCGTGTGTGTGTTCCCTCTTGTTCACTGACCTGCGGACACACGGACACATACAAACACACTCCTGTAACTATTCATCTTCTCTTAGACATGCACTGGAGAGTCATTCTCCACACTGACAAATCCAAAGCCTGCTCACTGCCTNCTGCTGCAGCCTTCTGGGCTGTCTTGATTCACCTGTGGGACACGAATCTTGACTACGGGGCGTGCTGCCCAGGCTGGGACATGGTCTGCATTGTCTCAGCAGTCTCCTCATAGCTGATCTATGTTTCTACAGTTCACTTCTAAGTATTTTAACTTTTTATGTGCGTCTTCTGCGTCTCTGCCAGCTATTGCATTCACACTTGTTTTTCCTTGGTTTCCTCTCTTGACCCGCAGTGCTCCACTTCTCTCTGTGGGTACCCAAATCTACAGCCCAGGAGCCATCCAGGCTAAGAAACCAGTGTCCAATCACACCTGATGTTGGGGCACCATCATCCCCCATGTCTTCTCCGCTCCCCTCATGCTGTCTCTGTGCCCAGCCCAGAAGGAGCAGCTACAGGCAGATAGGTGGGCAGAGGCAGCCCNCTCAGGCTCAAGTCCCCGTGATGCTCACTAGAGGCATGTCTAGAAGGCTGTGGAGCCTCTCTGGGTCAGTGCTACCTGAGGGCTCTCTGAACAATGGGAACAGTTGAATATTCATTGTCCAAATGCAGCAATCAAGTGTCTAGAGCATGGCTGGCTTCATGGAAGCCAGAGTAGGAATTTTGTTTAATTAACTTAAAAGGTTAGTGAGGCAGTGCAGAGGGTGGTCCAACATGGGGATGCCTGGAACAGGCCCTGCCTCACTCCTGCCCTGGTATAGTTGGCCCACCTCAGAGACCAGCAGCCAAGCTAAGCCCAGGGTTCCTACTCTTTGGAAAGACAGAGAGGGCAGTGTGAAAAGAAGCAGTACAGACAGCCACTACCCCTAGCCCAAGGTCCTGGCCACAAGAGGATCGGTGAGGGCTGCTTGTGGTCAGTGAATCAAAGAGAGTCCAGAGCCACCGGCAATGGCCACTTCATACCACAGTCAAGCCCGGTTCGATCCACCCCACACCCCAGCACGACAGTCACCAGAACATGGCTCCTCCACTTGCCAGCTTGCTGAATGAGTCCTGGTGGACTTGCTTACCCAGCCCCTCTGTAGATCTTCTTACCTCCCCAGGGGTTCTCAGGAGTCCCTAACATTGTGACAANGGAATCANGTCCTTCCTTCTTCCCTGGGGCAAAATCAGAAGAACTCCATGACTGGAGGTGGCTAGCCACACCTCTGAACCAGTCACAAGGTGGGCTCAAGGCTTGCATTCCCACCTGAGTATATCCATGTGATAACAGAATTGACAGATAGCCTAGCAAGGAGCCCCCCAGAGCCACCTTCACCCAGGCCATCATCACTGTCCCTGCTGTCCCCACTGCTCCATCCCAGAAGCTCCTGCACTTCCAGCAGCAGGAGGCTGGGCATCGCTTGGTTTAGTCTGTGCAGCATTTCGAAAAGAATTCAATTAGTTTTAATTAGTACAAATTTAATCCGTTTTAATTAGTTTTAACTAATTGTAAACTCTTAATTAGTAAAAAGTCAGGCTTTACACCCAAGAATTTCAGACTAGAGGCTCCTCTTTAGAAGTTGGAAACAACATGGACGTGGCAGATGTTGAGGGCTGCAGTCAGGGCCTGACTCCCTCACAGGGCCTATGCCCCTTGCTGGCTGCATGCAATATGCCTGTCAGCTTACCTTCCCACCTGGGGATGCCTGTGTGATGCTTAGATCACATGGATTGGGTCCTAAAGGCTTCTGCATACANGACAGAACCCCATCACTCCCTACTCTTTCCACAGAATCTTTAGGGTCTGAATGGCTGCTGCTCCTGGCATCCCAAGCCCCTGGGCCTGGTTCCCAGCTCTGTGTAATACACACAGTGCCTGTGTGCTTTGGGGCTCTTTACCAGGACCTATGACNTTTGAAGGGTTGTTCTTGGGTCTCTGCCTGCAAAAGAGCTGAAATTCAATACCTCTGCCCCTCTCTTCTCATCTACCCCCTCTGAAATATCTGGGAGCCAGGATGCTGAGGCAGTGTGAAAGGACTGCCCCTGCCTGGCTTCCTCCTCACTGCCATTCCTCTTCCATACCCTGCCCTTCCCCACCTGTCTTGGTCCGGGGGCTCAGAGGACAGAGAATACAGAGACTGGNCATGGTGAGAAAAACCTCTAGGTCTGAAGTCAGGGCCCTGGATCAAGGAGGGTCACCTTGCCTTCTGTGTCCACATCAGGAACCCACGTTAGCTCAAGGCCTCTCAGTCTGTGGGGTGGTGAGAGGCCTCAAGGACAGTAGGCAGGCGGGGGGGGGGTGGCAGGCCATCTTCCTAATGACGCCAATGGAGGGCATGGGTCTGTGCTGAGTGATTTCCTTTTACTGAGCAGCACCACTTACCTCTGTGACCATAGATTCCCAGCTCTGTCTGTCTACAACAGCTGTGACCTCTACCAGCTGAGGTTGTACCTCTGACTGGCTAGCATCAGGGAACCTCTCAAGTAGAGGGGACAGCTAGAGGCACTCAGCACACATGGGCAAAGCAGGGGCAGCCTACCCTACCCAACATGAGCGGGTATGCTTGTTCACATTGNCTAGCCTAGCCTAGCCAGGAAGCATGTGAGCGCATAGGCCAGGGCTCCTAGGAGCTCTGGTCCCTGCAGCTGTCCCGCCTCTTATAGTCTACTTCCTGATTATCACAAGCTCGGGTGTCCCCAGTCAGTGAGTCTGCATGGAGCCTGCACCCAACCTCAGCTCCTCTGCCCCAAAGAGAGTGCTGTACCAGGGACCCAGTGCCAGACTTTGACAGAGGTCTAAGTCAACCTTGAATTTCAGGAAAAACAAGTAGAGAAAAATCAAATTCCTGAGGCACAGCGTGAGGAAACATTGCTTAGAAATGCTGGTGAAATATCAGGACACAGTATTTTGGAAATAGGAAACTGTGATTCTTTGGTCCTGATCAGGTAACAGGTACCCTCAGGGAGAGAGGGAGGCAGAGGAATCTTGCTGGTTCTAGCAGTTTTCACTAGAAAAAGAGAATCAGCATACAGTGTTCGAGTTGGCTAAATCAAGACAGAACACAGAAAAACCCAAACACTAGGGCAATTCTTACCAATTTGGCCATGGTAATAGGAAAAAAATAATACTCAGTACTATTAGCAATAGCCAGAGGCAGATGCCACCCAAGGATCCATCATGGGTGAGGCCCATCTACACATCCTTAAAAAGGAAAAGCATTCTGGTATATGCTACAGCATGGGAGGACCTTGAAGACANTGTGCTAAGTGAAACAAACTAGTCACAGGAAAGATGCTGTCTTAGTTAGGGTTTCTATTGCTGTGAAGAGACACCATGACCACAGCAACTCTTATAAAGGAAAATATTTAATTGGGGCTGGCTTACAGCTTCAGAGGTTTACTCCATCATTGTCATGGTGGGGGGCCTGGTGGCATGCAGNCAGACATGGTGCTGGAGAAGAAGCTGAGAGTTCTACATCTTGATCCACAGGCAACAGGAAGTGAACTGTCTCACTGGATGTGGCTTGAGCATATATGAGACCTCAAAGCCCTTCCCTCAGTGACACACTTCCTCCAACAAGGCCATACCTCCTAATAATGCCACTCCCTATGGGCTAAGCATTCAAATACATGAGTCTATGGGNGCCATACCTATTCAAACCACCACAAATGCCATCGGTTTCATTCGTGAGGGTCCTGTTGTCATCAAACCACTGACACAGAAAGGAGAGAGGTGGCTGCATGGCCTAGGAAAAGAGAAGGTGTCAGTGTTTAATGGGGGCAGAGCTTCAGCTTGGGGTGATAGGACATTCTAGAAATGGTAGTTATGATTGTACAGCAATGTGAAGGACTTCTGCTGCTTGGCTGGTCACCTGAAAATGGTTCAAATGGTAAATTTCATGTTACATGTATTTTTACCATTCATTAAAAAGAATAAACTCACAACAACAGTGGGGCCCAGATTACGGTGGGATGGGGGCCTGCTTTGAGAACAANGACCACCCTGCTCNTAGTCCCCTNGGACTTGATCCCTAGGAATCCTCTCAGGTTAGCAGGGGAATGTAGTCTNAGATGTGTTCAATGCACCCTCTTGCAGCCTGATGATAAGTCTTGGATGTGTAACAATTGGTCTCCCTAGAGCAGTGGTCNTCAACCTTCCTAATGCTGTGACCCTTTAATACAGTTCCTTGTGTCCCCATGACCCCTGACCATAAAATTATTTTCATTGCTACCTCAAGAACTGTAATTTTGCTACTGTTATGAATCATAATGTAAATATTTTTGGAGATAGGTTTGGTGAGGGGTCACGACCCACAGGTTGAGAATCGATGCCTTAGAACAAAAAGTGACTGACTCCTATGAGCTCTGTCAGTTCCTTTCTGGTGATACATTGGCTTCCCAGACCCTCCTGAGGAANAAGCATCTTCTAGGGAAGGTCCCACAGCCTGACAGCGACCAGCTTCAGCAGNGCATGTCAAAGGACAAGCTTCCCTGAGCCCTGGCACCTGATCTTAAGCTCAGGACCAATGGAGGCTTCCCCTTGTCCTCAGAGCCATCTTTGGATAGAGCCAGGCAAGCTTTGGGGNTGCTGTGTTAGGNTGCTGTGCATATACACATTTTGAATTTGAGGAATTGGGACCCTTGAGTTTGCTGGGAAGTAAGGGGTTCTCTGTGTCCCAGGCCAGTGTAGAANAGACTCAACACTCATTGTCTCCTGAAATGTCTTCCTGCTGGCACCAATGAGGGTGGGCAGCTGATTCCTTCTTTCTTGACGGCTGAGTCAAGGCCACGATTTTGGAGGTGAAAGGGCTCTACCTCCTTTTCCTGAGCAAAGTACCTCCTGTATACCACTGTGGACGGTGATTGGTGATCTATCCCTCACCGTGGGAGTCTCAGGACAGTTGCATCCTGGGGTTGGAAGCCAGAGGTAGGTCTCTTGAGACTATCCTGGCCTGAACTTGGGGAGGCATTATCCTCCTGCTGCGTTGGGCCCAATCTGACCCAGTAAGACCGCGACATGCCCTGAAGCCACTGTGTAACCACACTGCCCCCTAGTGGCATAACCATACACTGGCAACCATCTCTAACCAGCTCTGTTGGGTTTTGTCAGCTCAACAACTCCACTTTCAGCTGTGAACAGAATGCTTCTTGCCATGGTGGAGCAGCACAAACAGTGAGATTTGAGGGTTCTTTGCACAACAGCTCCTGTTCAGTGATGCCCAGTATGCTACCCCTTTCTGCACTCTGGATCTGCTTGGGGGACAATCCCTGCCCTCCATAGACTGCATCCCAGAAATCCAGAGAGCCCACGTGGTGACAGCAGACCCTCAGGTGAGAGAACTAGAGTACACACTGAACCGGAACCCAAAGGGAGGGGGAGGAAAAGCATGTAGGGCCCAGTACAGCTTGGTCCCTCATCCCAGATCCTCAGCTCCCCAGGGNGCAGGAAAAACACACTTGGCGGTTGGTTGTCAGATGCTAAGCCCTCACCATCTGTGCCCATGCACGGCAGCAACAATGGCTGCTGTGAAGTGGGTCAAGGAGTCTGGCACTCAACTGGACGCCAGTGGCACAAGAGACTAGAGGATGTCACCACCTGTGCCTGATTACAACATCTCCCTCAAACACAGCCATAAGCTACAGATGCAGGCCATTGCAGAGCCCCACTTCTCTCTTGAGTACCTGGTCCTTTCCTGGTTAATAGGCCCATGGTGTGATTATTTTGACTGATTCCTTATTTTAAGATTATTACAGATTCACAGGTAGTTGTATGAGATGATACAAAAAACCCCTCTAGCATCCAGGTAAAAGGTACCCTGTTTCTCCCATGGAGAGTGCTGCTGAGTTTTATGGCAAGGTCACATAACTGGAATCCTGGACCAGTTCCCGATGCTAGAGGGTTTCATCACTTCAGGTCTAGCCACTCACAAAGAAAAAGATAGGAAAAATGAGAAGGCAGGAGAGGATTTTAACCATGTCAGGAAGGTGGAGAGCCCACCCTCATCTTAGCCTGTGTGGTTAGGGGAGGGGTGAAAGGTGCTTGGGACCCAGTAGCCTTGGTGCTNTGCGGTTGGATTGATCACTGGCTCAGTCTTGGTTCAGCCAGGAGGTTCTGAGAACTCTTACTGCCTGAGGCTTCAGCAGATGCCTGCGAGGTGACTGTTCAGCTTAGGGGATGATATCACTACAGGTGACGTGACTATGTGGCTCCGATGTTCCTGGAACCTAAGGTGACTGCAGGTCTGGGACAATGTCTGGAGAACACACCCTGGCTGTGTTCTAAGGACTGTTCCTGGTTTCTGTGGTCTTTCTGGCGTTTGGTTGGACACATTCCTTAGGTGGTTAGCATGCCTGTGTGTAGTGGGCCGAGGTCCGATCCAAAGGGAAGAAGACAGACAGGAAACAAAGAGCTGCCCGACTTCTTCCTGCTGTTAGTTCTCTCATGGCTGAGGCAAGGGTCAGGGCTTTCCAAAAAGGCAGCTTCATCATAATCAGAAGTCACTAGCCTTGAAGTTTACAAAAAAAGCACAGAACTTGAGGANAAGACCTGACTTGGTCATTGGGACAGTGCTGCCAGGCTATCTTCTGTCCCCAGCCCCAGCTGGCTACAGGAAGTGGGTGCACAGCTGAGAGACCACCCAGGCCAGCTAATTGGAATCCTCAAAGCCTAGGAGTAACCCTGCCCCAGGCTGGGCCTTGGGTCTTACCATCACTGAGGACCAAAACTATTCTGTCCTACCCTCTCTTTATTGTGAACTGCCATGTGAGTTCTGGGAACAGAATCCAGATTCTGTAAGAACAGCAAGTTCTCTTCACCTCTGAACCATCTCTCCAGCTCCCTAAATTTAAAAAAAAAAAGGAAAAAAAAAGTCGTTAGACCACAGATCTTAACTCTGTAACACCAAACATTAACAACAATAGGAAACAGAAGGGCCAGCAAGATAGCTCAAGAGGGTGAAAGTGCCTGCTGCTCAAGGCTGGGGGCTTGAGTTCAATTCCTGGGATCCACATGGCAGAGGGAAAGAACCTATTTCTACAAGTTGTTCTCTGACCACTACGTGTGCTCCATGGCACGTGTGCACATATGTGCGTGCATGCGCGTGTGCATGAACACACACACACACACATAAAAAAATATTATACAATTTTTTTAAAGGTGGAGAGAGATAAAGATACCCAAATGCCAACATCTGGCAATGTATGAGAAGGAACACATTCGTACATGCATGTGAGCACAGAGAAGAAGATCATAGCACTGAAAATATTTTATTTATTCTTCTAATGGAGTCATGGACCCGAGGAAATCAAACAAAAACCGCATCCTGTTACTAGACTAATGGCCACGAGAGCACATCACACATACTGATGCACCTCACCAGAGAACCCTCGGAAGAAAGTTAATTGATAAAGGTTCCTTAGTTTTATTATTCATGTGGAAATCTGTGTGGCTAAACCATACCATACCTGACCCCTACATCTTGGCTCTAGGACATTGTGTCCCGCCTGTGCCCAAAGGCCAGAGTACTACTGTCCAGCTGGCCACATTNCCTGCCACCCATGGCCTCCCAGGGCCCGGCTTCTTGCTGCTGTCTCCTTCATAGCTGGATTGGCCTGAATCCCAGTAGGGCAGGGAGGGGCTTGCAATCTGCCCCCACCCCAAGCCTTTTGCCCATGTACAACACAACA
This sequence comes from Neotoma lepida, assembly GCA_001675575.1. Taxonomy (NCBI): domain Eukaryota; kingdom Metazoa; phylum Chordata; class Mammalia; order Rodentia; family Cricetidae; genus Neotoma; species Neotoma lepida. Next base: position 196,458 of record LZPO01044390.1, read on the forward strand.
GAAAAATCAATTTTATTGAGGTGCAATTTACAGGCAAGAACCACATACACAGTTGTGTGATTAAAGTGTGTGACTAGTGAACATACCCTTCACATTCTGCCTGTCAGAGAGTTCACTTAACCCAAGAGNCTCAGTGTCCTCTGCTAGCCACAGGCTTCCTGCCACAACAGAGCCTTGCCCCTGGACATCACACACAGGAGGGACTCGTGTTCTGGGCATCCTGTCACCAAAACTCAGCATTGCTGTAATTCTGAGGAGACACCCAGTGCTCTGGTCACCACGGAGGTATTGGGATTGTCCTTTATCTCCTGCAGCACGTCTGGGTTGCTGCTAATTGTCAGCAATTTTGAATAAAAATGTGACAGCCCTGTGTACATGAGCATTGTGGGAACATGTCTTGCTCCTCCTGAGAAGGGACTGTGAGTGGGACGGGGGTCGTACACGCTTAACTCCTTCCAAAACAGATGCACCTCTTTCAACTCCACGATTGCTGCATGTCCTCGTCAGCACTTAGCATTGTCTGATTTTAAATATTAGCCCTTTTTGAGGGCATGCTGTGGTCCCCCACTGATTGGCGATGAATGATAGTGATATCAGACATATTTTCACATGCTCAGTACTCATCTGTTCAGATCTTGCATAATCTATTAGTTTTTATTACATTTGTTTATTTATTGCGTGTGTATGTGCACACATGCTTGCCATAACACACATGTGAAGGTCAGCAGACAACTTGCAGTGGTCAGTTTTCTCCTTCCACTATGTGGCTCCCAGGAATTGAGGTCAGGTTGTCAGGCTTGGTAACAAGTGTCTTCATCCCATCTACTGGCACAGATCTTTCATATATTAAATATTGGGCATCTCATCTTCTTAGTCTTGAGCTATGAGGGTTGTTTATGTATTCTGAATACATGCCCTGTGTGGATATTGTCTCCCAGGTATGGCTTGCTTTGTTGTTTATTTAATGGTACCCTTTGATGTCTGGGCTGATAATTCTTCCTTTTGGAGACTTCGCTTCCTGGATTCTGACTGCCTGCCTAAAGGATGGACTCTTGCCCTTGGTATTCTGTTTGGGAAGATGAGGTCTCCATTTTTATCCCAGAACTTAGCGCAATAGTTTGGATGCTGAAGGCCCATGTGTTTTGTTCCCAGTGTGGTGTTACAGAAAGGTGATGGTGCTTTTAAAGGATGGGACCACATGGGAAGTCTTTAGGTCACTGAGTATATGACCTGGAAGGGGACTATAGGATCCAGCCTTTTCCTGGCTCCTTTTGCTTCCTGGCTGTAAGATGAGCAGGTATGCTCTTCTAAGAGCTCCTGCCATGATTCTCTGCCTCACAACAGGCCCAAAGCAATAAGACCAAGTTGACTGTCACCCAAGATAAACCTCTCCTTTTGATCAGCTAATTGTCTCAGGACTTCTATTCAGTGGTGAGGTGGCACATGGACCACCAAAGGACTTTTTGTGATGATGGAAATGGGCCACACGCAAGCTTTCCAGTCCTCAGCCACCAGCAGCTGGCAGCAGGCAAGTCCAAGAAACTGGCTAGGGAATTGAAGCTCAACAAAGCAAATGTAATAGTGTTATCTTCTCATTTCAGTACATGACCCACCTGAAGCTCTAAATACAGATGCATTGCTTTTCCCCACAGGCTGGGCGTGGCATCCGGCAAGCTGGCAAGCTCCTGCCATGGAGCTCCCTGGCATTCCTGGCATTCCCTCTNTTCCCACAGGCACCTTACTTGTTCTTGAACTCCTTGACTTCTCAAAAGTGTCTTTCCTCATTGAGACACTTTTCCTGAGAGTCAGGCCTTTACAAACACCCTTCTTGTCCTGTGGTCTCTATGTGCCNTTTTTCTAAAGACAGTTTCATATAACCCTAGGCTGTCCTTAAAATCACTTATGTAGCTGAGGTTGAAGGTAAACTTTTTTGTTTGTTTGTTTGAGACAGGGTCTTTTTACATAACCCCGGCTCTCCTGGAACTCACTATATAGACCAGACTGGCATCCAACTCACAGAGATCCACCTGCCTCTGCCTCCTGAGTGCTGGCACTAAAGGTATACACTACCATGCCCAGCTTTTAGTTTGTTTGGTTGGTTTTTGACCATGAACTTTTGATCCTTTTGTCTCTACTTCCTGAATCCCAGGTTTACCAATAAATTTATTAGGATTTTTGCACTGTGAACTTTAGTTTTCAGAAAAGCAAAGAAATCCCACGTGCTTGTGTTGAAAATTTCACAAGACTGATCTACTGGTTATAACTTTAATGTTGTGAAGCACTGGGATGCAGAACCAGAACCAATTTATCTTGGGCTATGTTTAGTCTCTTGACTAGCAGTCATTACCCTTGGCTGTGTCTGACCCAACACCTTTTAGATTACTAAGCAAAACCTTTAGAATATATATATGTAAAATGGTGTGTATATATAATTATATATATACAAGTTTATTTANATTCCAACCACCNTTTCTCCTCCCTCCTCTTCTCCAAGCCCCTCCCCCACCTCCTCTCTACACCAGCACCCCCGCCCCCATCTACTCCTTCTCCCATGGATATCAACCAAACATGGCATATCAAGTTACAGTAAGACTAGACACCTCCCCTAGTATTAAGACGGATGAGGCAACCCAGTATGAGAAAAAGGGTCCCAAAAGTCAGTGAAAGAGTCAGAGACAGCCTCTGTTCCCACTGGTAGGAGTCCCACAAGAGGACCAAGCTACACAACTGTCACATATATGCAGAGGGCCTAGGTCAGTCCCATGCAGGCTCCCTGGTTGGTGGTTCAGGTCTGTGAGCTCCTATGAGCCCAGTTAGTTGATTCTGTGAGTTTTCTTGTGATGTCCTTGACCCNTCTGGCTCCTACAATCCTTCCTCCCTCTCTGCCATTGGATTCCCCTTTAGAACATATTAACAGCTTCTGCCAACCCCACAGCTAAAAATGTCATCGGACAGCCTATAGCCGAGACTCCCCTGCTTTTCTGTAACCTACCTACCTGCTCAGCCATGTATCTGGGAAATGCCTTGATTTATGACTCTCTTCTGTTCTGTGAGCATAAAAGTTCATGCAACTGCTTCTGTGTTGGAACTTGTTTTTCAGGAACCTGAATCTGCATTCCTTAGCCATGGTCCCTCATATTGGCTCAGGATAAACCATCCTATTCTCCTAGGGGATGATGGGATGGATGCAGGCACCTTCATATTCTGTATTATGAAGACACACTTGAACTTCACATTGTCAAAAGGAGTCAGGGAACACATGTTATGAACAGCCCAGTGCGGACACACTGCTAATGGTTTGTTTGTTCCGAGTTAACCCTTCCCTCCCAGCCCAGGTGGCTCTGAGGAGTACAAGACTGATACCAGCAGAAACCAACTCCTCAGCATTTCAAGAAGTGTCTAAGCCAGGTGTGGTGGCGCAGGCCTTTAATTCCAGCACTTGGGAGGCAGAGGCAGGAGGATCTCTGTGAGTTTAAGGCCAGCCTGGACAGCCAGGACAGCCAGGACTGTTACACAGAGAAACCCTGTCTGGAAAAAAAACAAAACAAACAAATAAACAAAGAAGTACCTGAGCCCAGGCACCCACAGAATGAGGAAAGAAAGCAAGGAATGAAAACAGGAGAAACACACACATCACAAGTTCAGAAGTGTGCCTGACCACCTGACCAGAGGGGCGGGACTGAACTCTGAAGACTTGCCACGTTAGTTCCCTCTCACTTTCTCCTTGTGTAGCTGCTGCGATGAGAGATTGATGTCTAGGAGAGGGTGGAGGAAAGTACTGTCCAGGCTAGCCTGGCTGTGCTGGGGGTCCAGGGGCAAGAGGGGCCCGACTCATCACCTTTCAGGACTTGAGAGGGGTGTGTGTGTGTGTGTGTGTGTGTGTGTGTGTGTGTAGCACAGTAGGCCCTTCACCAGGCTGCCTGCTATACCCTACTGCCTTGCTGACAGGGCCTAGCATATGCCTTTCCTTCCCACTGAGAGCATCCAGACCTATGCTAGAGAGGAGGCTCCCTAAAGGGACCTAAGGATTGGGAGTGGGCAGCAGGTCTCCTGAGATGCCCACTCAGAACCATCCTGAGAATCCTGGGGAGGAGAAACACCATCCACAGTGACAGGTTTGAGGCGACCTGCCCAGGGTAGNGAAGCAGAACCTCCTAAGCTGAGCTTGGGAGCCTCTGTTCCACCATGGCCTCTCAAACACTGCCCTGAGGCCCTCACTGACCTGGAAGTGACCGTGGGCTCCCAGGCAGAGGAAACAGCTGCCTACTCTCCTTTCCCCATGCCCATGTCAGTGCTGATAAAAGGACCATACTAGGCCCATGGACCTGTGTGTTCTCCACGTGTCACTGAAGCAGGAGCTGTGGAGAATGGACAGTCACATCTTGCTGCCTTTAAGACATTCAGGATTCATCCTGGCCACTGGGATGGTACNGTGTGTTCCTCTAGGACATAGCACCAGGCCCCAAGTGTTCTACTCTGTGCTATGGAGACTTCCCCAAGCCCTCCCTCTCTGGTCTTTCTCTCTTTTTCCATACACCCCTCCCTTGACTTTCTACTTTAGGCCCAGGGTTCACTTTGCCAAGGTTGGATGGTCACCTTAGCTCCCTTCCCCCTCACTGAATATGCTTCAAAATGACCATTGCCCCCGATCCTATATGGCAGTGGGACTCAACTCCTCCCCATGTTCCTCTTCTCCACTGGCTAAAGGCCATTTGGCTGCCCTTTGGCACTAAAGGCTTCTGCAAAATAAAAAGCAAATACTTTCTCACTTCAAGAGGGAAGAACCAGGGCCCAGTCACAAACAACTCAAAGCAAAACCAAGCTCCAACAGCATAAGTAACTCAATGTCCATTGTCTAGGGTTTACTCACAGTCTTCTGGGCTCCTCCAAAAGGTCACTTCTCTGGCTCTACCCTCTGCAGCACACACAGCTTGTCTTCTAGCTTGTCTTGGCTCCACTCATCCATTACTGCTGTCCTTGGTGGTCATCCTGTGGTACTGGCATCTCCAAAATACTGGAGTCTTCTGCTGCAACTGGGCTGCACTTTCACCAATAGCCTCTCCTGGGCTCTCCTCAGGGACTCCAGCCCTGCCACACATTGCCAAGCTCCAGGGCTCTCCATGACCCCTTCACACCTTCAAAACCAGCACCACCTGGGTGACTCTTACATTACCAAGTTTGACTGCCAGCACAAAGGACAACCCTGGCCACCTCTGGAACACAGTTCCGTGTGCTGACTCTTAGGAAATACTTCCCAGAAGATTTCACCTCATTCATTCTGGTCTCTTGTTAATCACAGCTGATTCTTCAGCTCCAGCTGACCAGAACCACAGATTCTTCACACAAAAGGCCCAGTAGAGTCTTTGCTTCCCTCTGAAAATTCACAAGCCAGGCCTCTATCACCATTATCTTCCAAGCTCCTACAGAATAGTTCGCTGAGCTCTCTACACTCAATGGCTTTTCTAGCCCAGTTCTCAGATCCTTCCACAATCCTCCCCAGAACAACATGGTCAGGTCTGTCACAGCAATACCCCACTTTCCTGGTACCTGGTCCTAGTTAGGGTAACTATTGCTGTGATGAAACACCATGAAAGGTTTATATTGGCTTCCACTTCCACCTCACTGTTCNTCATTGAAGGAAGTCAGGACAGGAACTCAAACACGACAGGAACCTGGAGGCAGGAGCCAATGCAGAGACCACAGAGGAGTGCTGCTTACTGGCTTGCTCCTCGTGGCTTGCTCAGCCTGCTTTCTTATAGAACCCAGGACCACCTGCCCAAGGACAGAACTACCCACAATGGGCTGGGCCCTCCTCATCAGTCACTAATAAAATCCCCCCAGCCAGATCTTATGGTCATTTTCTCAATTGAGGCTCCCTCCTCCCTGATGACTTTAGCTTGTGTTGAGTTGGCANAAAGGGAAAGCCATGGTTCAGCCTGGGAGAGATGGCCTTTCCCACCAGTATACACCTAGATTTCCTCTGTGTTGGAATACATTTTGCTGCTTGCTGGTCTAGGAAGGTGGGCTCTGGGAGAGCAGTCATGCTAATAGATCTTGACCTGGCCCTGGTGCTATGGAGATATGAAGTCTGGCTTTTCTGGAACTGGGCAAAGGCTACGCTGGCCCCAGGGGCCAGGTCTTTGGTCTGGAACATTATGGACTTTGGGACCATTAACAGTGAGCACGGTTGCTGGGTTCCCTGGCTGGAGTGGGCATGGAAGCGTAACCCCATTCTGTTCTTTCTCTTCCTGGATCTCTCCAAGGTGGGCCTGAGTGCTCTCAAGTGAGCCTGGATGGTGGGGAGGAAGTGACAGCTGGGTTTCTTTCCTTCATGAGCCCTGCCAGCCAGGGGCTAGGATAGTACCAAGTCCCCTGTATAGTACAAGTGCCACTCTGTCTCACTGNTAGGAGGCTTGGAGCTAAAGGGCTTCCCAGAGGCACCCCTGAGTTGAGGTGGACTGTTTGCTCCTAACCTCAGAGCCCAGACCCCACCAGGCAGCCTTGCCTCTCACAGACCTGCTGGGAAATGTGTTGGAGACGTAGGGTGTTGGCAGAGTGGTTTTAGATGGTGCTGGATGGGCAAGGAACTTGTTCTCTGGGGGTAATAATGNTGTTATTAGGGAGCAAGTTGGGACCCTCTGCAAGGGTTTGATACCATATGGGATTGAGCTGCAGAGCCCACCNACGGTCCTCCAGATGTCTGTGGGTCTGCAAACTTCAGGCCTTGCAATGACAACTGTGACTGGAAGCAGAAGCTGCTGAGGTGGGGCTTGACTCCTGGCTCATCCTGACCCTTCCAGAACATGGCACCATCCTGGGTCCCTGCCTTCACCCCTACGGCCCAGACTGAAGGCAATTACCATGCTTATACCAGCACTTAAATAATTGAAAGGTTATTACATAGCCAAGAAACCATTCCTCAAAGCACTTGATCCATTCCCAAAACTAACTATGCTGGTCTTGTGGAGCTTTCCCAGTGCCAANATCTGGTATCTTAGAGGGCATTCTGGAAGCCTCCTTGTTCTTCCCTAAGTGGTTGTTTCCAAATGATACAGGGGCCATTCTACCCCTAGTCCATCCCAAGAAACAGCTCCTTCAGGAATCCTAACACAGTGAGAGACAGNACNGAAGGGAGCCCAGTACCCTGGAGTACATGCTGAGCTTGTCAGGGTGCCTACCCCTCCATGACATATGGGTCATNTGGATTGGGTACCACTACCTGATCCTGTGGGTAGGGTGCTTCTCACTGAGCCCTACAAGGGCACAGACCTGTCTGGCACACAGAACACTTCCCCATCCTCCACCTTGTCCATGGGGCGAGTTCTTA
>LZPO01044390.1:203823-248244 GCA_001675575.1 Neotoma lepida
GNCNTNNCCTTCAGGCTGTAAGTAGTGGCCTGAGGGTACAGATAACTNACACAACCAGTTATGGGAGTTCTCCAGCTCTCCTAAAATTCTTCAGGCTACCTGACCATCACTTGCAAATAATTTGAGATGTGTTCCTGTGCTATCGACTCACAAGGACTCATACATTGGACCAAGTCTGGCATGGTAATGGCAAGGGTCCTGCAGGTTTCCCCAGCAGGCTTGAGACTGATTCCACTCTGCACATCAGGAGGTGGGACAGCAGGCAGCCCCAAGAGCACATGCATCCATGCTCCCAACAGGTAAAAAGGAGGCCTTGGGGCTCCCAAACGCCTCATGATGCCTCCACTGCTTTCCACAGCTCTAGCCTGAGAAGCACTCCAGCTCCAACCCATTTCCCAGCAGGTCTGTGAGAGCCCAAGCAATGCCTTGGGCTCAAGGGTTGAATTTCCCTTGGCTGGTAACTAGGAGGCCAGTNCTTTTGCAAGTACCACTGAGGGCCTAAGTCCAGAGGGGTGTGGCCGCCATAGGCTGGGGGAGGAGCAGTGCCGGTGTGGAGACTGGATGTCCACACCTGGGACAAAACTAACTGTGACCACTGCATCTAACTAACCTCCCTGCACCCTACCACCTTGGAATTTGTTAAGCCAGAGTTGCTGGTCAGTCATTCCCCTTTGGACCCATGCCCTTCCCTATTTGTTCTACTTTGCTCCTAATGTGCTTGATTAGGCAGTGACCCCTGCCCTGCACAAGTACTCCACCAAAGCCCATCANGAAAGAGGCTGGCTTCGGGGATCCCCGCCCCCTCCTACCTCACCCCAAGCTGACAACGGCCTTCCATCTGCTGAGTTTAGTATCCCTAACGGGTTCGCGGGTCGGGGGATGTTAGAAGATGGGGGTGGGGGTGAGGTGGGTGGCCTAAAACAGTTAGACCAGCCTTCTGTCCCTGGTTGATAGAAGGTGGGTGGTATGTGTCCGCGCGCACACGCGACAGGTGCTCTGTTCCTGGGGCCTGGGGTCTTCCTCTACAGCCAAACACAATCCACCAGTGCCTTTGGAACCCAAAGACGCTCCTGATACCCAAACGAGGGGCGTGCACAGCTGGTGCAAGCAGTGCAACTCTAGCCCGCAGTCCGTGGCTGGCCAATGCCCTGGTCCTTGGACTGCTTTAGCAGGAGGTGGGCCCGGGCCACCGAGCCTGAAAGAGGCCGAGCAGACTTCTGCTGGCCTGCAAGGTCAGAGGCGGGTCCAGGGAGGGGCCTCGGTCCTAGGCCCGGCAGTCACCTCTGTGCTTTGCGCTCGATCAGACCAGGCAGTCAGCTGTGAGCCACGACCCAGTCCAGCCAGGTAAGGGGCTCGTTATGGAGCTCAGGTCAGCCAGGCGAGCTGCGGCGCCGAGGGGTCGAGTGAAGAGCAGTCGGGGTAGAGGGGGGCGGGGGACGGAGAGGAGTGGAGTGGGTAGGAAGCAGGAGCGGGGACGCGGGGAGAGCGTACTGAAGGGGAAATGAGTCTAGAGATGTAGGGACAGAGTGCACAAACTGACAGACTCGCCGCGGTCGCTCACGGTTCAGGGAACCACATGGTCCAGGCGGTAACTAATCGCGAAGTGTGGATGGCGCATGCACATCTATTGTGGGCGTAGCTGCGGGTGTGGCCAGGTGTTTGCTCCGCCCCTTAGTAGTCCTGCGGCTGCGCTTCCGGCCCACCACGTTGGCCACTCCTTCGGGGCGTGATCATTTTAGGTAGCCACGCCCCTCCATGCTACCCTTGGGCCTCAGCGCGGGTTTGTGGGTGTTGTAGTGCGCGTGTGCGCGATCCAGACCGCCGCTGCTGGTTGAACCAGGTACGGGCCTATGGGGTGCAGTGCTGGGGACATGGATCCATTCTGAGTGCCTGGGGAGCAACGGGAGAGAGCAAAGCGCGGGTCTGGTCCTTCAGGCGTCCTAGCGATAAAAGCGGGGCTCTGGCTGAGTTCTACACTACAGGGGACCGGAAGACCCCTGGAGGGACTGAGGAGCTCCGGGCAAGGTTTGCGGCGTGCCTAAAGCCCGTGGAGTGAGTGAAAGGCGCATGCGGGGTCCGCTGGGTGGAAGACCGGCAGAGGTCTTTGGGATGCATAAGAGCAGTTGAGTGGGTGCGGGACGCGGGCCGGTGTCTGTGGGGTGTCATAGCCCTTGTGCGAATGCCGGGCACAGGCGAGGACCTCCGCGTTGCGAGCCTAGGCTCCGGCACAATGGTCTGAGTGCTGGCGGGCACCCCGGGCGCATGGTTGCAGAACCCTAGCGAGGGTAAATTCCCCAAGCCGCCTAGTGGGACCTCAGAGCGCCATTTCTCTCCTTGTCATCCCTCTGGAACCGAGTTCATTTGCCATCGAAGTACCTTCCTCAGGTCACCATGTGTGCCTGCCCCAGCCGCCGTAGAGCACGTATTGCCCGCAAGGAAACCCTACTGCCCACGCCTGGTACGTGGCACGTCTCCAAGCCCCATTGTTTAGCTCAGAGGTTTTGGGCACCAGACAGCTCTAACAACTTCCCCTTGGAACAAGAGATACCTGCAGCCTTGCACAGCTGTCTGTAGCCAGTCCTTCATGTGCTCCCAGCATCTCTGGACAGGAATGATTCCCAGGGCTCAGTCCACATTCCCACTGAAAACTCCTGAAGAATCTGGCTAATAGCCTAGGCATAAACCATATTCATGAAACTCCTCACCCTGTGAATGCGCCCAGCCCTAATCTGCCTGTCTTCAGTATGCAGGTCAGAACCTAAGCAGGCCATTAAGGAAGTTGTTTTGTGACTTCCCTCAGTGAAGATAGACTAAATCCTCACAGTTGCTTGCCTGACTTTAAACAAGTAGCCTTCTCCCGGGGAGACTTGAAGACACACACACACACACACACACACCGCCCCCCAGCAGCCCAGATGGACTAAGCAGAACACAGACCCTCGGGCTTAGCAGAGCCTCATACATCCTCCAGGCCTGGGAGCCAGATGTGCGCCCAACAAGGCACTGCCTTTGCACCTGTCTAGTCTTTCTTTCCGAGAGGCCTGTGGTCTGCATGGGCCCAGAAAAGGGTTGATTCTGGGCATCTGAGCCTGCAGCAAACATACATTCAGCACTGAGCTTCCACAATGGGAGGCAACAGTGCCCCCCTCTATCCTCTTAACACAGGCATTCTAAGATTAAAATGAACCNTCTGGTTTTAAGACATTATGAAGGTGCTGTTTGCCTTTTGCTTTGATTTTGGGGTGCCGTGGAATTTTGTGAACAGTTGTGTTCCACACTCCCTACNGGCTCTTCTCTCATGCAGGTGCAAGGTTGGTCAGAAAGGACTTTGTAGTGCCCCTCCCCCACACCACAACCCTCCTGGGCAGTCAGGGATTTCTTTCAGTTGCCTGGAAGAGGTTGCAAGTTATGAAGCAACACTGTGCTCCTATGGCATATGGAGTCCAGGTTCAACTGTTTGATGCCTGCATGCCATGAGCTTCTACACCCAGTTTCTTCAACTAAGCACATGGCAGGATCTCCCATCTTGCCTCTCANATGGGTTTTGGCTGAGCTGAGCTGAGCCTAGCTTTGCTAAGAAGAGCAGCCTGGGCTCTGCTGTAGAGAGGGAAGGCATTGCTTCATAGGAGTGATGTTACCTACGGTAGAGTGGAATAAACTGACAGGGGCAGTCTCTGCATAGGTAACAGCCTAGGGCTACCTTAGCCTTCCTTCCTGGAGGTGCTGAGAATCCAGGCTGAAGCCATCTTGCCCCAGGCCATGAGAGACTGTGCCAAACAAGAGTTTGGGACCGAGTTTCCATCAGTGCCAGTGCGGAAGATAGATTTTTGAGTAGGACCCTGGACTCTGGGCCACTATCCTGAATAGCAGCTTCTCTTCTCGCTGGCCTGTGCCCAGCCCAGGAGACAGTGGAGCTGTCAGCTCCGGACCTAGAAGTTCTGGGAAGTGCATTTCTAAGCTCCCAACTCCTAGTTCCATCTAGTGCACTTTAGCCTGTGGTAGGGTGGCAGAGCTGTGCCTGCAAACTACCTTTCTTCAAAGCTAGGCAGCACCTCCTGACTAAGATCAGGGAAGAGCCAGAGGGTGTCTTAGGAGCTTAGGGTGGGGACTAGAGATGGAGCCTATGGCTTTACCAGGAGCCAATCCCTAGTTCCCAGTCACCAGGCAACTAGGCATTTCTGTTGAACTGGTGTTTATGGTGAAAGCATGAGCTGGGCAGTGGACTGTAGACTTGGAATTGGTTCCCCAGAGAATGGGAGATGCCCGAGTGTCCCCTGTGTGTACATCCTTATCCATCTTGTGGTCTGAGAATAGAAGCCCAGAGGCTTGGGCTAGTCACTAAGATTTCAGAGGATGTTGCTGTGATGTAGTCCTGTCCCCTTGAACAGATCTGAGTGTGGGCTAGATGGGTGAGTAGAGTTTTCAGAACCTCAGAGGACAAACACGAGTCCTTTCCTTGGACCCTGAGCAGTAGAATCACTTGCCCATCTGAGCACCGGTCCGGGTAATACAGCTCTGCCAATCTGATAATCCTAGATGTTCAAGTCCTATGGACTCCAGGAATTCTTTTGAGTGACCCTCTTTCAACTGTAGCGGGACACCTGTTGAAGTTCTGAAGCCAGATTTTCAGACAGACCCCTGGGTAGGGCTGTGATGAACTCTCACTGTGGTGTAAAAGTACAGCCCCTGGATGTAGAAGCCTCAGGAGTCTGTGAGGCTATATGTGTGGAATACTATGGAGTTTGATCTTTAATGGTGTCTGATAGCTTCTGCTATCCCTGGATACCAAATGACACCAAGTAAAGGAGATGTTCCTTTTATCTCTAGAGATGGCACCTTCCAGGGCCAATTCCTGGGGATTCCTAAGCCCATAGTGGGCACAGAATCCTTAGCTACGTTCTTGTCCACCACTTAGCCTGGGGGCTGCTTTAGTTGGGCAAATGCAGTTGCCTGACCTGGCCAACCTTAGCAATGTGTGTTGGGAAATGGCTTAGCTCTGCTTGCACCTGCCTTGGCCTCTCTAGAGAGGTCAATGCCAAGGGCTGAACCTCCTGGGTGTTATGTCCTCCTCCTTGGCTGTTTGTGTAGCTCTGGGGGAANTTTTGAAAAGTGAGGTCAAGCAGACCAGAGGTCAGAGTCTGTCCAGCTGAGGTGCTGTAGCCTCCAGCCAGGCCCCCTGCCTGGCTGCTTGTTTTTATTTGGGTCCTGTCCCAGGCCCTGTAGCTTCCGGGGCCACTTGGTGCCCTAGCATCTTCCCAGACATTCCTTCCTTCTGGACCTCTGGAATTCTGCACCCTGGNTCACCCTTCCTTGCAGCTCCCAACAAGCAAGCCCACAAACCCTTGCTTCTTTAGCGGCCCAAGTGTTACCCAGCTTCTCCCTTGTCACAGAGACAGGACTTAAAGGAAGGGATCCTGGACAGTTGGGCGACCTCGGCCNCCAGTTTGTTAGGCGGAGCAAAGCGGTGGCTGGGATGGTGTTGCTGGGCTTGCTGCAGTGTAGGTCAAATCTGCACACCACAGCGTCTCTGTACCCTGGTGTCTCTATATCTTGGCCCGCAGGAGACATGAAGTAGAAAGCTGGTTTTAGCTCCGTTTTAGAATCTCTTATTAAATTTTCTCAGGTTTTAGGTGGAAACTCTTGCCACCACGTACGGGCGCCATTTGTAGATGAATGTTTTATCTGGGTCCCGCCAGGCCCCACGTGGTCCAGCCCACCCGCAGCCACTTATAAATTAATAACTCAAAAGCTTATATTAATTACAACTGCTTGGCCATTAGCTCAGGCATATTACTGGATAGCTCTTATACTTAATTCAGCCCATTTCTATTAATCTATGTTTTGCCACGTATTCTGTGGCTTTACCGGTCTACAGGCATGTTGTTCCTTCNNNNGCAGCTGGCNTCTCCTGACTCAGCCTTNCTCTTCCCAGAATTCTCCTTGTTTGTTNATCCCNCCTATACTTCCTGCCTGGCTACTGGCCAATCAGCATTTTATTTATCAATCAATCAGAGCAACACATTCACAGCATACAGAACAATATCTCCATCATTAGTCCTTAGAGCTGCATGGTGTGACTCTGCAGTCCCCGTGGGAGAGCACACACACTGAGGGCCCACGGGTCACTTTTCTTTCTTAAGCCTCTATGTTTCATGGGAACTCAGAGGACACTCTAGGTCTCAGTGTAGGGTCCATGGGCTGAGAATCTGGACCCCCTAAGTTCTTACATCTAGGGAGTTTTATTTGCCCCCTGCTCAGGGGTTGGAGAGGATTCTACCCTAGTACAGATTTGCAGACACTTCCTAGAACAGTCTGTAGTGAAGAGCGGAGAGGACATCCCAGAGCCTGTTGTAGAGAGGCAGGCCATCAGCATAGTCCCTCCACCACCCTTCCGGCTGCTCTGCCACCACACACCGACACTCTATCTTAGCCCTACTAGCCCTTATATACGATGCCCAGCCCTTACTCCAGGAGCAGACACGCAGCTTTATGTCAGCTCCCTTGACTTACACCAATGCCTTATACAAAAAGCCTGAAGCACATGAACATATGGCATAGAGAGATGCGGAGGCACAAATGAGCCAGGGTAACTTGGGGTCCTGATGACTGGATTCAGCTCCTGCCTTTCTGTTAGGAAATTGGCAGTACTCACCTGTACCAGAGCAGCCCATGTCCAGGACAGAATCAGCAAGAGAAAAACACACCGATAGATTAGTTCTCTCATGCACCACAAATACTTGAAAGTGCCTTGGGCCTGTATGGTGTGAGGTTAGACGGTCAGCAACTGGACGGGCCACCAGTGGCTGGACTTGACCTGCCTTTGGGAGGAGGTCTGTAGTCATCTGAACATCAGATCCACCCCTCCTCAGGCCTCGGTCTGTTTCACTCTAAAAGTCCTAGAGAAAACTATGGAGTCCCTCTGGCCAGCTCCTACTGTGTCCCATAACCCTTCCCAGAGCTTACTTTGTCTTGGCCATGGTGGCTGTCAGCTCCTGGAGGACACCCACCTCTAACACTGCCCCTCCTTCCTATGACAAATGTCCTTTAGAACTGTATTCCCCTGCTGTGGGGAGGATACATGTCAGATCTGTGTACACGCAGCCACCTCCACTGACCTCCATGTTGTGTCTTGGTGCACACCTGGTGTCCTAGCCTAGCAGAGCCTCTTGTTTTCTCTACACTTGGGATACTGCTAGAGCAGTAGCTATCAACACTGACTGAGGCTAGCTGTTCCCAAGACCTGTGGATCTATAGGGTGCCAAGCCCTTGAAATGAGTCTGAAGTGCTCCCAAACCTGAGTTTTAAATGTTGCTAATTTACTTAATAAAGTAAGATAATCATTTTACATGACTTCAATTAATATTTAAATAGGGTCTGGATGGCTGAGGCTTTGGTTGGTTTGAAGACTCCTGAGGCTGTGCTGGCCTGGTCTGAAGGATTAGGCTTCTGGTCATTCTCAGGTTGGCAGAGCAGGTTGACGATTTGGGTCTAGGGCCAGCAGCAACCCAAGGCTAACACTGAAAGATTGGGAAGGAGAGGGTACCTGTGGGCTCCTTCACTAACCCCAGACACTCGCTTTTCCTTCCAGGTGGAGTGTGATCTTTGGTCTCATGAGGACCTGGGCAACATGGTACCCACTGGCCAGGTGGCAGAAAAGCAGGCATGCGAGGAGCCCAGGCAGGACCATGATCTCCAGTCCTGGAGATGCCTAGTAGTTTATCTCTGCTTCTTTGGCTTCATGGCACAGTTGCGACCTGGGGAGAGCTTCATTACACCCTACCTCCTGGACCGTAACTTCACAACGGAGCAGGCATGTTGTCATCGGAGGGTAGGGGAGCAGCNGTGTGGGCTGGGGTTCTTTTCTAGTTTGATATATGGGCAGCTGAGGCTGTGGGAGATTACAGGGGCCACAGAGACTGGGTTGGTTGTGGGCTTGGCCCCATCCTAACCTCCCACCTGCTTCAGTGAGCACAGAGGGGCTTGGCTTTGATTCATTAACCCAGCCAGAGAGTGTCACTAGGCTCCATAGAGAGGAAACCTGTGCCTGCCTTGGGACTAAGGAAGAATGTACAGGAAGGAGTGCTGACTTCTCCTGCCAGGTGGCTCATCCACCATCCTGGTGAGAGAGCCCATGCCCAGCCACACCCCACCTTGCTTGGCACCTGCCTCCAGCAGGGACTTAGCTGTTTATGTAAAGGGATTATTGAAGGCATTTTCTTCTTACTCAGCCATGGAGACAGAGGGGCCTATTGAAACTCTGCTAATGAGCTTAAATCCAAGCAGACATGGGGGTGGTTTATTTTTGAACGTGCACTTCACCCTATATATGATAGGGCCAGACGAAGAAGGGTGAAGGGAAGTCTCTGAGCTCACCAACTGCCTGAGACAGCCTGCAGCTGACCTGGGGGTATCAGCAGTCCATCCCAGCTTGACGTCTCCGCTACATACTGACGTCTCCCCTACATACTGACCCAGGTTCTGTCTTGGGTCCTTGTTGCTCGTGGTTGGGCTGAGTCAGCTTTTGTGTGGGAGTCAATGGAACCTGAGTCCAGCCTCTGGGAGCCCAGGAGTGCCCATCCAGCTCCCCTAGGTGCACATTAGCTGGATCTAAAGTGAGATCTAAGGGAGCCCCTGCTGAAACTCACTCTGGCTTAGGAGGAGGCTCTAAGCATGTCCACCTTCCAGGGAGAGGTCAGGCGGACATCTGGGCCTCACTGGGATATAGGCTCTCCCTGCAGAGCATCCAGGGGGCCTAAGGCAGTTGGCTTGGCCTGCCCACACTACCACTGGGCCCTGGCACCTCCCCAGGGAGAATGTGGAGTCTGAGGCAATGCTTCTGACCTCTGCCCTGCAGCAAGTAGCTCCCTTATCATGTGCCACAGCAGGAGCCAGGTGAGGGTAGTCACTAGAAGTTGGCCTCAATGAAGGCCATGAAGGTTGGATTCTGCAGGCAGCATGCCCAGTTCTGNCTTATGGGATGGAGTGGAGGGATGGCCTTGCCCTCCCCCTGGCCTTACCTCCCTCCCCTATGTCCTGCCTAGTTGTCCATTGTGCTCCCCCACCCCCACCCCAACCCCATTACCATTCTCTTGCTTTTCCTCCTACAAAGGACTGAAGACATCTGTGTTGGTGTCTACAGGCCACTGTGCTATTTTCTACTTAGGTTTAAGAAGAGTGCAAACCAGAAGGCCTAGGTTAATGCGATCCACATGCAATGAATGGTGGTTTCCCCCACAGTTTGCTAGCTTTCTGCGAGTTGTGCCTGGGGTCTGCAGTTTCTTGGGTTGGAAGACTGTCTTAGTTCCTAGACTCCCTTGTACCCTGAGCAGCCTGGGTGTGGACGTGGAAGGTACATTTGTGGTCATTAGGGAGACAGGCAAGTAGCCTTTGGCTTGCTCACTCAGTACTCAGTAGAGCAGCCAGTGTCGCTAATAACCAGTTCTTGCCTATCCACAGGTGACCAACGAGATCATTCCAGTGCTGCCCTACTCCCACCTGGCCGTGCTGGTGCCAATCTTCCTGCTCACGGACTATCTGCGATACAAGCCAATCCTGATCCTGCAATGCCTGAGCTTTGTGTGCGTTTGGCTGTTGTTGCTGCTGGGCCACTCTGTAATACACATGCAGCTCATGGAATTCTTCTTCAGCATCACCATGGCGGCGCGCATTGCCTACTCCTCCTACATCTTCTCCCTGGTGCACCCCTCCCGTTACCAGCGCATGGCCAGCTACTCAAGGGCAGCAGTGCTGCTGGGAGTCTTCACCAGCTCTGTGTTGGGCCAGGTGCTGTTTAACTTGGAACATATCTCCACCACCATGCTCAACTACATCTCCCTGGGCTTTATTATCTTCAGCCTGGGCCTCTCCCTCTTCCTAAAGCGCCCTAAGCACAGCCTTTTTTTCAACCGCAGTGCACTTGTGCGTGGAGCCTTGCCCTGTGAGCTGGACCAGATGCACCCGGGCCCTGGCCGGCCAGAGCCTGGGAAACTAGAGCGAGTGCTGGGCACTTGCAGGGACTCCTTCCTGGTGCGCATGCTAAGTGAACTGGTGGAAAATGCACGGCAACCACAGCTGCGCCTCTGGTGCCTCTGGTGGGTCTTCAACTCTACAGGCTACTACCTGATCACCTACTATGTACAAGTCCTGTGGAAAAACACTGACAACAACCTCACCTACAATGGCGCCGTAGATGCTGCCTCCACACTGCTGAGTATGCACTGGAGGCCCCTTGCCCTTCCCAGCTGGACTGCAGCAGGCCTGTAGTCCAGCCCTACCCCTTGCCCTGGGCTAGACCACCAAGATAGGCTGTCCTACCCTTTGCCCTACCCTGTCCTTATTCCAGAACTCAGCCTGAATCCCTACCCATCTCTCCCATGGTTCTACTTGCCCAAGCTCAGCCATGATTGATGCCTCCTACCTCCAGGCGCCATCATGTCCTTCTCTGCGGGCTTTGTGAAGATCCGCTGGGCTCTATGGTCAAAGCCGGTGATCACAGGTGTTATAGCCATCCAGGCTGGGCTGGTTTTCTGTATGTCCAAGGTCAAAAACATCTGGATACTCTATGTGGCCTTCGTGCTTTTCCGTGGGGCCTACCAGTTCCTTGTGCCCATCGCCACGTGAGTAGGATGGTAATGGGGAGAGGCTTCTGGAAAGTTCTGTTGGGGAGCACAAAGCAATGTGGACAGTTATGTGGGAGGCCTGACCCATCTAGACACTCTTGGNTGTGTNCACTGCACTGCCTTCCCTGGGCCCCACAACCCCTGTAAGGACAATGGTTTCCCCACCTCCCCCAGATTCCTCCTGTCTCCTCTGGTCCTTCCTGAACTTCTCTATAGTGCTGCTGACCCATAGACCACCTAAAGTTGACTAGCATCCCACCTCCCCTCCCATGTTGTCCCTTATCCTCACCTTGGGGACCCTTCGTGCACATTTTTCACCGGCATCCCTCCTGCTGCTTTTAGCACACCCCTTTCCTGGACTTGTCCTACTTGCTCGCCCAGCTCCTCTGAATGCTGCTTCAAAGTTGCCCCTCTGAACACTGTTTCAGAGTTTCTTGGTGCTGACTGCCTGCAGGTGATCTCTCCAGATTGCACTAACATGCTTTTCTTGAGACCTTGTCCAGACTGAAACTGAGAGAGCACATCCTGCTGTGTGTTGAGGACACACTCAGCTCAGGCCACATAGGCGTCAAACATCCTTACAGAGCTGCGTGTGGTGGTGCACACCTTTAATCNCAGAACNCAGGAGGCCGAGGCAGGTAGATCTCTTTGAGTTCCAGACCCNCCAGATACATGGTGAGACCTTTTCTAGAAGAAACCCAAAATATGCTCACAGATATATACTGGTATCACCAAACAGACAACATACATACACCCATCTACTACATGTGCATTGACACTATACAATCTATGTTTACAGTATACATGTATATGGGTTAGCATACCACATGTTACATATATATATATATATATATCACACATATACACAGATTTCATACACCATATGTACTTAGCCCTTGCACTGTGAATAGCATATTTACATGTACTCACACCAGGCTGAGGCCCCTGCCTTCTTTGCCTCCCCACTCTCTANCCCTTCTGGGAANACCTTGGCTCTTACCTCCCAGGGCTGCATAACTCGGCCTCTTTCCTTGGTGGACTGCCTTCTCACACTCTCTGGCCACACGACCACTGGCATACTTCTCTGGCCACATATTCCTGCCTCTTGAATTGAGAGCACCTTCCTGTTCGCAGTCTCCTGGAGTCAGTCTCTCTATAAACATGTCCTGAGCCCCAATCCTTCCCTGAGTCAGCTANTGATGATTGGTGGGTGTATGTAGGGAGGGGTGGGGCTGGGACCTGGGGCAGTGCTATGCACAGGTCTGCTGGATTTGGGCTGGGGTAGAAGACTTCGTGGCTGTGGATGGGGACCTTAGAGTTGTGTATCCAGGAGCTTAGCTGTGAGTCAGGTGGCGGGTGGGGTTGTATGACTTGGTACGGTGGTGTATCCCTAAGTAGATGCAGGAGTCTCCCTGGCTCCGTGTTCTTCATTCGTTTGTTTGTTTGTTTAATTAGATAGGGTCTCACTATGTGGACCAGACTGGCCTGGAATCACAAAGTTCACCTGCTTCTGNGTCCTGGACTGGGAAGAATGACATTTGTCACCATGCCCAGTCTGACTCTGTTCTTGCCCCTGTCCTACTCAGTGAGTTTGATCACAGTATGATTTTTTACCTCCCAGTTTTCAGATTGCATCTTTGCTGTCTAANGAGCTCTGCGCCTTGGTCTTCGGGATCAACACATTCCTTGCCACTATGCTCAAGACCTGTATCACACTTGTGGTCTCTGACAAGCGGGGCCTGGGCCTCAAAGTTGAAAGTCAGGTAAGCGCCAACTTCAGTCTCCTATCCTTGCGGGGGAGGGAATCCCATCATGTGGTCTTGGCAGGGCCTCCTGGCATCCACTTTCTGTGGTCCATTCTTAGGGAACACAGATTCATTGTCAATGGAGTATACAGAATGTGGCCCACACTGGAGCAGGGAGTGAGACTGTTGGGACAGGCTCACATTTCCAGGGGCACTTGATGTGGTGAGGTTAGCCACTTTTATCTATCCATGTGCCCCTACCCTGCTCCTGTCCAGTTTGGACCTCTGGGACTTGGAGCCCCCAAGTTGCTGGGCCTCCAAGGTTGGCTGAGTTGAGGAGTCCTTATCAGACCTTGTATGTCCTTACCTGGGCCTGTGTCACTGAACGTATGCTGTCACAGCTCCTTGCCTTTCATCTCACATCTGTTTGTGGTTGTCAAGACCTGATGGNTTTAAGCCCAGGTCAGATGATATCTGAAGTGTTCATATACAAGAGGGAGCTAGGGCAGAGCCCTTGGTGGGAGTTGGCATCAGATGGCATTGGGCTACTGGCCCTTCTTGAGATGCCTTCANTTTTCTCATCACAGCCAGTGTTTTTCTTATATCTGAGAAAACTGACTATTCTGTGATAGGGACATTGTGATGGAGGTACTGGCCAGCTCCCAAGCCAAATGGGCTTGGTAGTCAACACATGAGGAGGGATGGTAACCAGACTCCTTAATGACTGCCTCAGGCTGTAGCTGGGCAGTGTCTTAGCAACCTGTGAAAACNGATGGTCTTCCTGGAGCCCAAGTTGTCTTAGGCTGGAGGCCTGCAGGTTGGTATGCGTCATGGTGAAGTCCCAACCCACGGAGGATCCCTAGTTGGCACAGCCTTGTCA
Organism: Neotoma lepida; assembly: GCA_001675575.1. Taxonomy (NCBI): domain Eukaryota; kingdom Metazoa; phylum Chordata; class Mammalia; order Rodentia; family Cricetidae; genus Neotoma; species Neotoma lepida. Next base: position 217,068 of record LZPO01044390.1, read on the forward strand.
CTGAAGCTTAGTGTTGAGTCTGGCTGGCCAGTGAGCTGACCACAGATGGAGCAGGTGTTTCTATATGCAGGAGCAGACCATCCCACTGGGAAGCTGGCTGGTAGGATCTGAGTAGACCTTTGAAGTGGGGAATACCAGAGTCCTGCCATTTAAAGTTCAGACTACCTCCAGCCTGGCTAACCCCCTAATGCATATCCCCTCAGGCTGAACCCAGAGCAGTCAAGTCTTGCCTGGCCCATAGGGAGGTAGATCCAGACTGAGCAGGACACATAATTCCTCATTACAACCCAACTGCTCTTGGGTGCATAGGAGCCTTGGGTTGACCCACGGTACTGGGTGAGGTCGGGGGGCGGGGGCAGGTGTTGGGGGATTGGGCTAGGAAGCAGTTCACTGGCTTGGAAGGGCATAAGTTCCCCTGNAGGAGACTGTCTCTGTCCTTAGAAGAGTAGTGGCCCCTAGAGTGGAGGGAGCTGTCCAGAGAAACCCCAGAGGGAACCTGACNTGGCCCCAGCCTTACTACACTTAACATGTGACTTGTCTTTTAGTCACTGACCTCTAGGGCCCCTGTGCTCCCTGTCTCCCTCCTCCTCCCGCCATAGCCTGCCTCATATTCAGCCTTTGGGAATCAAATGGGTGGAGCCTGAGGGACTCCTGAGAGACTGGTGCTGCCTTGTGCTCCCCTTCCTGCTACCTCTGCCCCCCACCCCGCCCTGCAAAGGCCTCCTTGCTAATGAGCCTCAGAAATGGGGTAGGGGTTCAGTAGGAAGGGGACTGGGTCAGGTCTTTCCCAAAGCACTGGCCACAAGAGAACTCCTTCCCTTCTTGGGGGTCCTTGGTCAGTCCTACTCATTGGCACAGACTGTATCAAGGGGCCCCATGAGGGATGAGGGGCATTTCTGGCTTTAGTCCCTGTTTCATCCGGTCAAACTGTGAGAGGAGTACTGATTTTTCTCTCTGGCTAGTTTTCTTTCGAGCATTGCATTTTTGTTCATAGTCAAGAGAGATGCAGGCTCCTGCTCTGCCCTCTCATGCCTCATCCTGAGTTGGGAGAAGGGCTGGGGCNGGAGCCCAGGCAGTGGGAGTAGAGCCAGAAACCACTGAGAACCAGGGTGGAACTTGGGACTGTGTTGGGAGCCAGCCTGGCTATTTGCTCGGTTTTTAAGTTTGGCTTCATTCTGCCCAGTTTAAGAAACCATGCAGAGAGAGATTCAGGTGCCTTGGGCTCAGTTCTCCTGGTTCTTTAGCTCAGCATCANAATCAGGATGTTGATGTTCAGCCAAAATCCAGAACGTGTCATTCCCTTGGGGGACCCTTAGGGCTGTTTCATAGCCATGGCCACGCCCTCATCAGCCTGTGCCCTGGGTGTACTCCCGGCGGTGGCTCCATCCTCCCGTGTGTGTGCCCTTGGGCTTCTCCTCTGAGACAGGGGCAAAAGGCTGCTGTGACTACTGCCTGGGATAGCTGCTGACCTCGGGAGAAGCACTGTGGGCTGTGTTCCGTCCTTGGATATTCCAAGTTCCTTCCTAGGTTTTATTTCTCTGGAATGAGAGCCCAGAAGTGGAGCTGTGGGTTCCCAGTGGGCGCCATTCCCATCCCACCAGCAGGGTATGAGGACCCATTTCCCCAAATCTCCATCAGCCTTGATGTTCCTTTTTCCTATTAGCCATTCTCATGGGTTAATTTACATCTTCCTCTTGGGTTCTCTTGTGAAACCACAATTTAATTTATGCTATCTGTGCCTTTAGAAGTCAATAATGGTCTGATGTTTGGTGCCTGCATGTGTATTACATTACCAGTTATGTGTAGTGTGGGGACTCTATCACTGTGCCCTCTATCATTGACAGGCCAGTTGCCCTGATGTTTTGCACATACACCTTCAGAATCACAAAAGACAGTGTTAATCAGTTTCACTTTCACCATCAACTATAACTTANAAAACACAAGCCAGGCATGCGGTGGATGCTAGCACTTAGGGAGCTGAAGCAGAAAGACCATGAGTTCAAAGCCACCCGAGCTATCAGTGAGCCTGTCTCAAAAAGCAAAAGCAAGAACAGAGGAAATAAGGGGATGGGAAGGGTTTTGTTTGCTGTGGTGTCTCCTGTTAGAGTCCTTCCTCTTGTTTCATGAACCTTTCTTTCATTATTTCCTCCTGGTTCACTTCTTTGGCCTGACTGTCTCCGTTTCTCTTTCATCCCGTATTTCTTCTGATAGTGTCTCCTTTTTTTTGTATTTCTGGAGTATTGTTACTGCTTGCTGACCCATTTCATAGTGGTTGCTCTAAAACTTTTCTCAGATGACTTCAGTATCTCACTTTAGTGTCTCCAGAGGTCTTGGTGTGAGGTCTGCAGCTGTGGTGAGCTATAGCAGAGATCAAAGGCCTCTTGGTATTGTGTGTTGAAGCCGAGGGGTCTAAAGCCTTGTCTTCACCCCTGGCAGTGTAGGCTGGTGCCCTTTGGGTAGAATAGGAGTTCTAACTCCNACAGTGGCCCTTCACTGCCCGAGGGCAGGGCATCTTAGTTCTGCTCAGTGGCATACAGTCAATTCCATGTGGTTTCCTCTAGTGCAGAGGGCAGTGGATACCTCATTACTGCCAACTGCGTGTGTGCGTGTGTGGTGGGTCCACTCACCCTGAATGGTTGTTGCTGACTTCATGAGGATTAGAGTAAGAAGTGGGGTCATTACCACCCAGTGGGATTCAAGTTTCTTCCCAGGAGTCTTGCCTGGGCCCCACCCATCAGGTCCTCCTTTGAGTCTGGTGTGCCTGNGTAGGGTCAGGTACTTTCAGGGAAATTTCTGGAGTTGCATATCCTTGTCCCAGTANCTGCCCTGTAGCAGGGCTGTATCTGTGCTGGTTCTGTGGGCAGAGTGAGCGGTTATGCTAGACTTCTGGCTGCTTCAGTTCCAGGATCCATGAAGCAAAAAGAAATACCCAGCACTTGCCACACCTTTAGCGGATCCTGAGATCTGGCTGGCTGACACTTTTCTCCACCGCCACCACCCCTACCCCCNTGGGTGTTGCCTACAGCATCCATGGGTTTGATTGACACGGAAAGAATGGGGAAAGGATGCCGACCCTGTCTTCTGGAGAACAAAAGTCCCTAATGAACCATTTCTAAGTTTGCTTTAAATGTGATCTTTTCTGAAAGGGTCCCAAAGGGCTTCGGGAAGCTCACTTGCTTCCACCGGGACCACTCCAAGTTCTATGACCTTCATGTACATTTGACAGTAGTCAGATTCCTCCCTGGGAGGAACGTANCTGGTCCTTCAGGAAGGGGCATGACCTGTGGCTGCCTGGCTCCTCTTGGTCACTGCTGTGCAGTGCAGGCCAAGGTTATGCCCAGTCTCAACTAAGGCCTAAGAGAAACCCTGAATCATTGTCCTTGAGGCCTCCTGGTGGCTCGAGTTACTCATGGACGTTAGTTCCATGAATTAAGAGCCTGGGGACCAGTCCCCGAGGACCACACAGATGCCAGACATACTGGGTTCTCTGGGGATCTTTGGGGAAGTGGTAAGTACACCTTTTGTGGTTGACCATGCTGTGGAGGACAGAGGGTAAGGAACAAAGCACCATGGTATCTGCCCCCNGGGCAAGGCCTTTAACTCCTCTGGCCCCCTGGAGGCTGAATGATGGCAAACCTCAGTAGGATTCCCTGGGTTTGGGCAAGGGTGAGGGTGGTGGGTACAAAACCTGAGGTCACCCAAACTCTCTCTTTCAGTTCCAAACTCTCTCTTTCAGTTCCTTATCTACTCCGTGTACTTCCTGGTGCTGCTCATCATCTGCTTTGTGGGGGCTGTGCTGGATGGCTGGAGGTATTGCCGGCGTGGTCACCACCAGCCCCTGCCCCTGGCCCAGGAGCTGAGGAGTCCCTTGGAGAATTCTGTGCAGGTGCTAAGTGTACAGGATGGAAGCCTAAGGGGACTGCAGCCCACAGCACCACCACTGCTCTCAGAGGATGGCACAGAGGACAGCGTGGCAGACTTGAGAGTCGAAGCCAAGGCCTGACCCATCTTGACCTTCCTGACTTCATCCCAGTTCAGTGGGAAGATTCCTGACTTAAGCAACCCCTCCCATGTGTGTTCCATGAACCAGCCCAGGCCTGATGCTACAGACAAGACTCCCAGTCTATACTGTCTTGAGTCCCCACGCCTAAGACATGTGGGGCTCCTGTGTTGCCTTTCAGGAACCCTCAGTATTCACAGGATTCACCTTAGGGGCCACCTGCTTTAAATGAGGGACAACAGTTTGTCCCTATGATAGCCTCTGAGGACCCTAAACCCAGCCTACTTCATACTTTAGCTGGGGACATTCAGGGCAGCTGCATGGCCTTGTGACCCACATGCCAGGCCACTGTGAGCCTGGGTTGCCCATTGCTTGCCAAGAAGAGCCTGTTTTGGGGTCAGCTGTGCCCACCAGGCCAGCCTACCCTTAGCTCTTGGAAGCTCAGGACAAATCCCAGGGCTATTGAGGTAGCCCAAACACCAGCCAAGGCAAGCTGACCCTGCAGGGTGCTGGTCCTTCTGTGTGGGGTAGATGCCTCTCCTGGCTTCTGGCTATGCTGTNNAACTCACTTCCATCACCGGAGGTGCTTGTTTGGATGACTATCTGATCTTTTTTTCTTTTTCTTTTTTTAAATCAACTGACATTAAAATGGAGAACTATTTCTGGCTTTTCTTGTTGTGAAAAGCTGGAGTCAGGTGGGCATCAGGCACATTTCCGTCTGATGGAGGAGCGGCTTGGCCTGAGGAGTGGGGCCCTTTTTCCCNGTGGACTTCAGCCAGAGTCCTCCTTTGTTCTCCTCTCCATCCCTGAATGAGTTAGGACTGACCTGACACAGGCAGCCCAGAGGACTGTAGATGTACCAGCCTTGATTGGAATCCATATACTAGAGGGGAATGCCTTGGGGGGCTTGCATGGGGCAACTATGTTTCCTCGCTCAGCCCCTGAAAACCGTCAGAGCCAGCTGTGAGGTGAAGACTATCTGTGGCATGAGGACTTTTTCCGATCCTTTAAACAGAAACCAGTATGATGAGGTTTCTTATTCCATGCTGGCCTGGTACATAAGGGCTGTGGTTGATTGGCCTCAGCCAAAGCAAGGATGCACAGCCGAGACTAAGCCCTCAGTGTCCTTGAATTGACCTCCAATTCCAATGCAAGATCTGATACCCCTAGGGCATGCAAGTAGTATCCCTCCTGGCTGGCAGTAATGAGTAACCAGCTCAGCAGAGAACACAATTGCTCATCATGGGGGGCTGCTGAGCCAATTGGGCCTCAGGACCTACCCGAAGGTCCACTTGGGAAAGGTCATCTTGGGGACCCTGGGGTGAGGAAGAGGCTGTAAGCAGGGCTGGCCTGATGGTTAGAGAACACTGCCTCCACATGTCTACCACAGCACCCTGAAAGCCTTAGTGGGGAGGGCTAGTTCCATCCCTTCTGGGCTTGGAGATCTTGTAGGACAGGACTGATGGACACAAGGCTTGTCCTTTGCCACAGGCAGAGATGGTGTGTGGCTACCCCTGCGATGCCAATCCACCCTGCAACCATTCTTTCAGTGGCACCCAGTGCAGCAAGATGGGACTTGCTGGCATTCACCCTCAGAGCCTCTCCCAGCGAAAGTCCTCCCTCACAGCGCCTACCCACCCTGGCCTGCAGCTCTGTAGCCCTCACCTGGCAACCTGTACTGGCTAAGGACAGTTACCTCTCTTATCCTGGGCCCTGTCAGCCATCAGCTGCTCTTTACTTAGCTTGAGGCTTTGGACATGGTCTCTGGCAAGCACAGTCCCTTAGGGTCAGCCTCAGCCAGGGCCTGAGAGTGAACATAAGTGGTAGGTCTGGGGCCCAGTGAACAGATCCTCTGCAAAAATTTGGAGATTTATTTTTATTTTATCCATGTGAGTGTTTGCTTGCACGTATATATGTGTTTCACATGTGTGCCTGGGTGCCTGTGGAGGCCAGAAATGGGTGTCAGGTTCCCTGAAAGTGGATGGGTGTAAGTTGCCATGTGGGTGCTGGGAACGGAGGTCCCCTGGAAGACTATCAAGTACTCTTAATTGCTGTCTCTCTAACCTCCTCTACATGACTTTGAAGTCACCTTGTATACACTGCTGGGTACCAGGTGGAGGCTATTGATAGCATTTATACAATACACTGTGTACCTGTGTATGCCTGCACACCTGTACATAAACACACCTGCATATGCTTTTGCATACCAATGCACATAGACATCTGTCACTAGGTATACCATGCACACCTCTGTATACCATATACACACACACACACATTCATGCATGCCATTGTATGACTAGGCACCCTTGTGCACAGCCATGTCCATTTGTGTATAACTGCATAGTCTCTGTATACTCGTCCAAACCTCTGCACATACACACCTGACCATGTATACCAGAGTATTCATACACATGCATGTCTGTGTTTACCTGTTCACATGTGTGCATACAGGCCTGTATCCACGTACACATGACTATATCCACACTCACCTGTACTCCCTTTGCAGGACTCCAGCTGGGAAGTGCATGGACAGAGGCTCTCAGGTCTCATTTTGGATGATTTGTCCTTTTCGTAACAGGGAAGGCAGCTTATAAACCAAGTGTCTGTATAAAAGGTCATTTTTATTTGGTGCCTCTTTGAAATGGCTTCATATCACACAGAGTCACAGAACTAGCCCCACTGAATTTGTCCCAATCCTTGGACAACAGAGCCTGAGGCAGGCACAGTGGCTCTGATTGACCACTTGTGGCCCTGAGCGCACATGTCCCTCCGTNGGACAAGTGCTTCGTGCAGCTGCTTTGAGATTTGTGGACTTCAGGCTGGTGAAGCAGGGAAGGATAGGGCGCTGTCAGACCCTGGCTCTTGGGTCACCAGGGAGGCCAGTCTGAGAGACAAGCCTGAGGGTGGGCCCCATGTCACATCTGGCCCCCAGCAAAATGAGCATGTGGGCTAAGTCTGATCACACTCCTGGCCTCTACGCACAGTGACAGGGGACAGGGTTCAGATCTGGGGGTCACAGTGAGTACTGAGCTTGGAAACCTGCTCTGGCAGGGAGCGTTGTTCCTGGAGAGTGGGGGAGGCAGGAGGTGGTTCCTGCCACTCAGCATGGATGGTCCCAGTCACCACCTGGGTGAGCAGGTGCCTGCCTGGACTACTGGCAGTAACTGGGTGGTGAGAGGAGAGTCCCAGCTGCCCTGTGCTGTCCCAGGGTCTGTTCCCAGCACTGCCTTTTGAAGGGTCTGTGCACAGAAAGATGCCAGGCTAGAGAAAGTGCAGGTCTTAGGCAGCAACCTGCTGACACTCAGCTATGGCCTGACTTCGCCATAGAGCTCCACCAAGCATGGAGGAAGATCTGTGACACAGACTGGCCAGTTCAAGTGGGAGAGGAAGGGCAGGAAGTCTATTTTAAATGTTTAAAAAAATATACTCTTTGGCTTCCTTTTATTTCTTGAGGGTTACATAAAATGTGAACTATACAGGATCGTATCCCAGCCAGGCCCCAGGCCCTGGCCAGATGCTCCCTGCACTGACTGTGTCCATCCTTTGTGCTACCTCTGTCCACCCTGCTAGCTGGCAGAGGCCCTACTTGGAGAAAGAGGTCATGAAACTATTCTCAATGCACAGGACGATGTAGGTATTGTGGCAGCTGGCAGCCTTCTGTTCCAGCAGCCTGCCTGACAGCAGTGAGGAGGCCTGACCTGTAGCCCCGCTAGCCTCCGTCCGCCATGTCTCACAGTAACTCTCCATCAGCCTGCGTCCGCTGGGGTCTGAGCCATGCCATACACTCTTCTGAGGCCTGCAAGGCATATAGACTGTCAGCTATCTGCAGGCCTGTCCTTCCAGGTCTGCCCTCTGGGACAGAGAAGATGCACGGCCAGCCACTATATTTNGGGACAGTGGGGTCGTAGGACAGTGAAACGCCCCTGTGATCTGGNNGACTTAGGTCCATCCCCCAGATGTGTACTCTTACAGAGGTAGAAGGTGTTGGAGTGCAGCCTGGGCCAGGGGACCTCTAGGCTGGCCTTTCACCCACTGACAAGACCTGGTTTCTAGAACTCTTGCTTGATAAATGCTAGGAGTGAACTCTGCTGCCAGAACCACTCAGCTCTGCCCACAGCTCATGTAGGGGTCAGGAGGGCCCTCATGGGTGCCTCGGGGAAAGCAGATGGTCAGGTCTCAAGTACCACCCAGGAACACATTTGTCTTGCTCCCCAAGCCACCCTTCAGAGAGCAGGGCCATTGGAGCAGGTGCCTGAGCTGCCAGGTACAGAGACCCTGGGTATGACACCATTCCCAGGATAGTCCAGCTGTTTGTGAGCATTTCAGGTGCATTCTGTGATCAAGGGCTATGCTAGGGAGCTATCTTACAGAATCCNTACTTTTCTGTGGCATTTACATGGCTGAGCAAGAGTTAATTAAGTAGTCACGGGTGATGCACAAATCTGCCATGGCTTTGGGAGTGCTGACAGGCTCGTGTTTGAACATACTGTGACCACCCATTCTCACGTTCCTCTAGGGTTCTGTGATTTTCTCTATAGAATGTATCAGTCTTGCTNTATCTAATGCTGGGAGACCTACCAGGCTGGGTGTCTCATGACATCTCTGCCGTCGAAAGAAAAGATGCGGGCCCCAGGCTGCAATTGACCCTGGGAGCCAGAAAATAGGGTGTCCCAGCTGGGAAATAGCACCTCGTCCTACAGGAGACACAGTAGGGACATCAGTCACCATCACATCAGGCCAGAGGAATGAGTATCAGATCACAACAGACCAAGGAACATACTGAAGCAGAGGGACCCTTTTTCCCTCTGTACAAGGTACAGCCTGTTACAGTGGGTGAGACCCTGCCCTCCCAAGCCTGAGACACTGGGATGTGTAAGTCCACATCATTGGTTCTGGGAAATACTACTGCAAGGGCACCAAGAACCCCAGTTCTTTTTATCAGTAAGACCCAGGAATAAAGAAAGCCACATGACGGGTCCAGTGGCAGAGGGGCCAGACTAGATGGCACATAGAAATGGCTCCAGGCCACTTTGAGCTATGTGGTCAGCAGCATAGGGGCCACTAGAAACATCCATGGGACAAGAGCAGGCCCTGGGAGGTACAAGGGTAAGAAGGGCTTTGTAGGGGATGTTGGGGGCATCTTGAGCCCCTGCTATGAATTCACACCTAAGGCCAGGGCNTGGGTACATCTGGGGACATACTTTTGACCTCCCAGGACCCTCAGGACGGGCTCCACCCACCTTCAGGTTGACAATGGGCACAGACCCACGGTCAGCACGGCGCACAATACTGTAGAGGTCCTGCAGCCTAGAGGATAAGAAGGCACGGAAGGTGCCAGCCAACCCCACAGCTCGGGCCTGCTGGAAGCACTGGAAGTCGGCCCCACGGATGCCACGCATGCCACCTGAGAGCGGGCTGTTCAGTGCCACCAGGTGGAGCTGCAGGAAAAGTCATATATGATTACATCAGCATCAGTATCACATGGAACCTTCTAGCCTCTAGGCTGCATGGTGCACGCAGGCAGAGCCCACTGAGGGCTGAATGTGCAAGTTAACAGTAACTTTAGTGACAACCTTCAAGCAGCCCTGTGTGGCCCCTTTTCATCCAGGATATCAGAGGCTGTCTCAGGCACTGTGCTCCCAGCAGCCCCCTAAGGAGAGGCCCTGATGCCCTTNCCTGTGAGCAGAGACAGGGGCCAGAGCCTGATGGGTCTGGAGCAGCTGCCCATCCCTGGTTATCCCAGCCTCCTCTATGGCAGAGGCACAGCACGTACATGGTCCAGTGCTCTCTCCTCTGCCATATTAAGGACTAGCAGGAACTGGCTCCCAAGTGTTTGATTTCATTGACAACCACTAAGCCACTAGGCAAGACCCTGACCTAGGAGATGTGGCCCNTATCAGTCAGAAGCCCACCCATAGATCCCTGTTCAGAGTTTTCCCTCTGGCAGCTCTGGGGGGGGATTCCTTCTGTCCTGCCAGACCTGGAGCTGGATGGACACATGCCCCTCAACCCTGGACACTCACCACTGGCTGGTAGTCCTGGTGAGTGTGGGCAGGTGAGCGTGTGGGGCGGGCTGGCGGCAGGTGTGCATAGGAGTTGTGATGGTGTGGAACTCCGGGGTAAGGCTGTGGATCCGGCAGACGTGGTGGGTTGGCCAGGATATCATCTGCCCGCCAGGGCCGAGCCGTGGAGTAGGAGTGCTCCCGCCGGGTATATGGGCTGCCCTCGTGAAGCTGCACCAGTGGGGGCTGCAGAGCCGCTACCTCATTGCCCTGAGAATGGAAATGCAGTGCCTGGAGTAGCTCCTCACCTGGGGTGTTCCCTTCCCGTCCATTCTGTGCTCTTGGGTAGGACAGGGCCGGGCCCAAGGGGTTGAGAAGGGAGCTATACCCTGAGCCCTGGCTATAAGCATGAACCAGCCTGAGATGCTTGAATGGGTGGCACTGCCCTCTGCCCATTCCTCCCTGTGCTTGGAAGACAATCTTCACTCATCACAGCTTCCTTACGGTTCCTGGCTGCTGCTCAGGCTAAGACCCTACATTGTATGACAATTGTAGTCAATTGTCACACGTTGTTTGAACTCACGGAGAGGCTGACTCTAGAAGTGGAGTAGTCCCCTTCTCCCCCCATTCACACCCAAGCATGTTTGTCCCAAAGTATCCTCCAAGGTCCTTCGTCTGGAGATGGCCCCACTAACTGTGTGGCTTGGAGAGAAGGGAAGAGCAAAACAGCCCAAGAGCAAACCATGGTGCCCTTGAGGACAGCTAGAAGGTGAACCATCTCCAACCAGGGTGACCATGGTTGATCCCATGGCATGAACGTGCCTGCCGGGCAGCTGTGGGAAGCTCAGCAGTGGGGAGAAAGCTCAGTTGGGAACTCCTGCTGATGCCCCACTTCCCCAGTCAGCTTCTGCTGGATGTTGTGAGTGTCCAATTTAGTTACGTCACCTCCCCAGGACTCTCTTGAGAACTCCAGCTGGCTGCNTTAAAGCACCCCCTCCCACTCCAGTCATCAATTTCTGCTAAATGTCTTGAGCACCCAATTTGATAATGCTTTATTTATCTATCTATCCTCTTACTTCAGTGTGGTGTATAGGCAATAAATCCACTCATTCTGAACTGAAAATAAAGCTATTGTAGAATATCTACACTATACAGAACCATCATCAACCTCCAGCCACAAACACTTGGTTCCTGGTCTTCAAGGAACAGTGTGGCCTTCCTGTTACCCATGCTAACTTCTCACAGCTGTACAGAAGGAAAATATCCCTTACCGTCCCATGTGGGAATATTGTCCGGGCCTCCAGCTGAAAGGCAACAGTGGGGGGTTACTCCAGCATGNTTCAGGCCCAGAGTCTTTCATCTGTCACCCTCTTCCCACAGCCCCTCCCTCTGGAAGAGGCCTGTAGAAAGAGGGATGTGATTACACCCCNCTCTTTGGCGCTAAGTGAACAGTGGGTGCTGGTTAGACCCTACTGCATGGAGGCTACATATGCTTTGGATCCCAGCACTGTACTATATAAACACAATAAAAATAACTAATAAACATTCATTTACAGCTAACCCTCAAAGACACTAAAGACTCTCCCAGGCCAGATAGAAGGGCTGGTNATCTGGAAGGCACTGTAGGACAGGCCTGCCAAGCCCATAGACCCAGAACCCAAAAGCTGGTACCCAGCAGCCATCACACATCTTNAGGCATCCTACCAGTACTAAGGATGTTCATCATAGTGGTATTTATTATTGTATATGTATACGCATAATATATATGTGCACATGCCATGGCGTGCATGTGGAGGTCGGAGGACAACTTTGCAGAGTTGGGTCTCCTTCCACCTTTTGGGGAAAGTTCTGAAATCAAACTCAGGTTGACAGGGTTGTGTGGCACCTGTCTGTACCCACTGAGCCATCTGGCCAGCCCCACAGTGGTGTTTATATAGTACAGTGCTGGGATCCAAAGCATATGTAGCCTCCATGCATCTTGAGACCATCATGCCAAGATGAGCCCTGATGCTTTATCCCATTACATCACCCTTACCGGATAGTTTAAGAACATCGACCATGAGCCACCTGGGGTCTAGTGTTAGGACCCTACCTCATGTTACACTGCTGTGGGGAAATGTGAACTCACCTCTCTTCCCCCACCCCTGGGCTTCAGTTGGCAGTGCTGTTTGGGAAGTGGAGACTTGCTGGAGGAAGTGGTCACAGCCCCACTTCCTGTCTGCTTGCTGCTTCCTGACTATAGAAGCAATGTGACCAGTTGCCTGCCATCCCTGCCACTGTGCCTTTGTCACTGTGATGGATCGTAAGTAACCTGTCCTNCNCTCAGTTACTTATTGTTGGGTATTTGGTCTCAGCCACAATAAAAGTAATAAACATTCATTTACCGCTAACTCTCAAAGTNCAGAGGAACTTGCTTACTATTCTTTAAAGTTAAATCCTTCCATCCCTGTGGGTGTTGGAGGGAGGGTCCCTGAGAACTCACCAGCACCTTCCGGAAGCCATTTCTAACACGTACGTAGAGCTCTTCCCTCTCAGTCACAAAGATGAGCCAGCCCTCGGGCACCTCACGCACNTTGTCCAGCATGGTCTGGTATGTGGCCCAGATCCTCACCTGCTGGAACCCCAACCCAAGCCCAGTGTGGGACCTACTGCCCAGAGCTCCCAGGATTTGGGAGGCCAGAGGGTGACCCTGGGAAGGGACCCCTCTTTGTCAGGCTGTCCCCAAGAAGGAGGAGTAGAGGTTGTAGAAGTGAGTGCCTTGGGGACCCCATGACCCCACAGACACTGGTCTCTGCACCCAGTGGACTCATGGTGAGGAGTTCCTGACATACCACTTCCTTCCCCAGCCCTACTCCAGANCCTCATACCTCAGCCAAATGGACACTTACCCCAGCAGAGGCACCCATGGCTCCTGGGGGACCTGGAGGACCAGGGGGGCCCGGAGGACCAGGAACACTGACAGCTATGAGAGAGGTCATGCTGAGAACCCCTGGCCAAATGGGTAGCCCTCAGGGACCCAGGCCCACTCCCCATTCTCCACATACTTACTCTGCCTATGAGGGCCAGGGAATGAGGGAGGTCCTGGAGGTCCTGGAGGTCCTGGGGGGCCCTGACGCCCCTCATAGCCAATGCCAGGAGGTCCCTGAGGGCCAGGAGGTCCAGGTGGGCCCCGGATGCTCTCTCCTTTCGGACCCTAGGAACAACAAGGAAATCTTCCATTGTATCCTGCACGCCCTAGGCTGGGACTGTACCTGCTCAGAGCCCCAGAGATGGAAGTAGCCTTTGAGACCGGTACAGCCCTGCCTACCATAGGACCCCTTTTGCTGGAGATGTGGTCCCAGGACAAAGGAACAGCCCCAAGGCCTCCCAAGGCTCCTGTTCCCTCGAATTCTCATNACAACTGTGATGCTACACCCCTGGGGTCTGCTCAATGCTGCTCAAAGCCAAGGACAGTAGCAGATGGGTAGCAGCAGGGGAGTGGCCACAAGGCACAAATGAGGCCACCCTGGTCCATGTGCCCANCCAGCTTCATGCNCACAGAGGAGCCAATAAGTGTAGGGTCTTAGGCAGCTGAGCTTNCAGGGTNTGGTCTGAGTCTTTCAGGGTACACATCCAGGCAAAATGTGTCTCTTGACTTTGCCCACAGTGTGTGGACACCTGCAGGAGGCCTGGGGCTCAGGCTTACCGGAATCCCAGGGTAGCCAGGGGGGCCAGGTGGTCCAGGCACACCTGAGCTGAAGAATCCACCACCAGCAGCCCCAGGTTCTCCCCTCTCTCCTTTCTGTCCAGCATCCCCTCGGTCTCCTTTGTCACCCTACAGGTGAAAACGGGTATCTGAGTCAGGTGGGGATGATAGGTTGGCACCGACCCCATGACTCATGGGTACCTCCNTGGTCCCTAGTGCTTGTCATCCCAGATCTAGCTAGGCTCCCACTCCCTGTTGTATCTGCCCCACCCCCACCGGCCTGGGACAATGAGTGTCTAGAGGGAAGGACACCACCACAAGGCCAGTGTTCCTCATGGAGCCAGANACAAGTGGTTTGGCTGAATGTTGGCAGACTCTTGTCACCAGGGACAAAGGCACCTGCCTAGACACCAGCTACTCCATCAGGACATCCACTTTCCCTCAACTTCACCAACAATCGCACCCACCTTCATTTCAGCTCCCAGATTGAAGAAGTCGATGGGGAACTGCCCTGCAGGGTAGGAAGGTAGGTTGGGAGCCTACTAAGATGACAGTATTAACTANACAGTTCNTACTCCCCTCCCCCACCCCACCCATCTTCATCAATTTGTGTAAGGACCGAACATATTCTTAAATTTACTCCTGGTTAATGGATTTTTTGTTTTGTTTTGTCGTGGTGTTTTTGCAGAGTTNCATTTGTAAATGTTTATGACTGGCCATTCGCTTTTCTACTGGCTGTCTAGTGGCCTGGAGAGACACACTCACTCATTCTGACAGTCACCCTACAGATCCTCATGGGCAGTGTGCACTTGGTATCTGTGTAAACTGGCTTCTTCTTTCTCTAGGCCCCTTGCTTCAAGATGCCTGGTCCTGTTCCTTCAGGCATAGAGTCAGCAAGGCTCAGGGCCCCTTCTCTGANCCACCCCCTGTTGTCTCTGTCAGTTTATAGAGGTAGGGAGATATTTTGGCATCTTCAAAGAATTAACTTGGTCTTTGGATTTTTTTTTGATCTTTGTTATTTTATACATAAATAAAATATAACTTCATTTATTTCTGTCTCTAAAATGCCTTCCTGTTTTCATCAAATGTGATGTTTGCTTTCTAGTACCTTGGACAGGAGGCACAGAAACATTCCATTTAAGGCTATAATTTTGTGAACAAAGGAGTTAACCCATTTTTCCAGGGATAGCAACCTTGGGTTAGTTTTTCCTGTTTCTGTCTTCCTGGAAGCCCCTGCCTTGTGGAATCGCTCTTTCTTGGAGGCCCTTCGCTGNTCCATGAGATNGTCAAGAGCAGCAATTCCATGCCAACCCTCAGCCCAGCTACCTTTCAGGTGTGTCACCTGAGACTGGAGGTGACAGTGGCCACTAGCAGGACCCAAGCTCCAGCCCCTGTCCTAGGACCTCTGTAGAACTGGGCCATGGTCTGTGGGTCCCATTGACCCAGCCTAGTGGGGACTTAGAGGACCCAGCTATTCAGGCTTCTGAGAGATGCTTTGCCAGCATCACTATCCCGGGCTGCCTCAGGGTCTTCTGCTTCTCCTTTGACTTGCAAGCTGCCTGGACCAGTGCCGCTGCTGGGGCAGTCCTCCAATGNACTCACGCACCACTTCNGCCACGTTCACAAGACTCCACCCCCTAAACCCGCAGAACACGCTTTGCCTGCAGGCACTAGTTAGTCCCTGTGGCTGGCACTTGGCCAGNGATAGTGTAGACAAGCATTGGTGGCTGCTGAGCCCTTCCGTCTCCAGGTTAAATTTTTCTGATGACAGCCTATTTTTCTTACTTCTGTCAGTTTTCTTCTGTATCCTGAGGTTCTGTTATTGTAGGCACACTAGTTCAGTTGCTGGATTGTTCTGGCAGATCGATTTTGATCAAGATGAGTGCCTTTTTAATTCCAGTCATGTTTCCTAAGATCTACTTGGTCTCACACACACACACACACACACACACACACACTTTGCTGGCCATCGCGAGCTCCCTTCTCCTAGGGCAGTTCCCTCCATCTTGATCCTCTAGCTTGCCCTCAATCCTAAGGGAGGGGTCTCTCTGGGCAGCCAGTCCACTCCCATCCCAACTTCCAACAGAAGCACCCATGTTCCACTGCTGAAAACCTGGGTTCAAATCTATTTTGTCCATTATTGCCTACATGTCCCTGCTCCTTCTCTGTCTTCATTTGCATCAAGCCTTGCACTGTATTTCTGTGTCATTTATCTGTGCATCAGGCATCCAGCAACACATTCTTCTGTTTTTGGCTTTCTTTCAAGTTCATCTGCACCCTTGACCTCAGCTAAACATCAGAGAGACTGCGCTCCAGAGAGTCTGGGCCTGTGGCCCTGCAGCCTGGACTCTCCCTGCTGTGTTGGTCAGCTATTGCCGACCTCCCCACCCTTTCTGGGCACCGCTTCAGTCTCTCCCAGGAGGCTTGCAATGCACATCTGGCTACTCCCTGCTTAGTTCACCCTCTTTGTGCAGAGTCATACTCCCGGCTGTGGAATTCTGTAGCACGAGCCTCCCTCTGATGTTCTGAAACACACAGGGGCTTCTGGCTTTACTCACTTCTGCCAGTCTTCTTGTGCATCTTTTGACTATGGGGAGCACTGCAAATCTTTTTTTCAGCTTTGGAAACTCTGGGCCATTTGCCCTCTATTTCTCTTTGGTTCTCCAGTGACAAGCACGCTAGACTGTCACTGTGACCTCCCTCTGTGGACTTTCTGCCCTCTTTCTGTGCTTCCGCTGGCTAGGTGCTGAGATGGCCTCTCCCAGCTCACTCTTGCTGTCCTGGGCGGGATCGTATCCCTGGTACTCTGAACTCTTGTGTCCCAGGATTTACCCAGACAGCCTTCTGCTCTCTGAGATGATTCTCTTTCCTTTTAGTTTTGGGGCATGGTACATTCTAAGTCTTGGTCCCAGCCTGGTAACCACTTCCCAGGGGGTCTGGGTATCTGGTCTTCCCTCCCCATCTCTGGTTAGGTCTTTGTTCCAGTGCCTGTGTCTCCCTTATCATGCCACACACTCTGAGTGCCATTGGTGGGCAGAATCTAGAGCTGGACAATGAGCAAGGATCCCACTGGCACATGGATGCTAATGCTTTTGTGGTTCAAGAGGAGTGTCCTCAGCTCTCTTCCCCATGGTCCTCCCTCCATCTCACAGGAGGCTTTTCAACGTTTATCCTGCTTCCCCAGATGGTCTTGGTGGAGGTTGGTCAGACCAACATGGGCACTGGCAGGGAACACTCACTACTCACTGGGAAGAGCAGCCCCACTAGTATCTATCAATGAAGGGGGTGATGGGGGCATCCCTCTGAACTGCTCTTCCCCACAGCCCTCCCAGGCCCTGGGCCCCAAGGTGAATGGCTGATTAGTGTCCCTAGATCCAGATACTTTGTTCCTCCAGAGGGTTGGGCAGCAACCATAGTGTAGAGTGGGTGTCCAGCACCCCAAGGCTCTAGTGCCCCACCCTGGGGCTGGCTGTACCCAACGATCCTCAGCCTGGACTGTGTAGAACATGCTCACCTGGAGGCCCAGGTGGGCCCACCTCTCCTTTGTCACCCTTTGGTCCTGAAGGCCCCTGCACACCTGGAGGAAGAGACCCCAAGGCTATCAGGGAAAACCAGGTCAAGGCTCCTCCCACTAGTGTCCTCAGTCCTGACTATTGTGTGCACAGGATGGACCTAGACCAGAAAGTCTGCANATGGATGGGGGGCTGGGGGACACAGTCAGAATCAGAGCTCATGAGGAGCAAAGGTGTTGGGGGGAGGCACTGTTCTATGTCCCTACTGATGGATGGGTGGGGCTGTTCCTATACCTACTCTGAGAAATCTTGGGTGGACATCCCCAGCACCAGAGCCCCTAGTTAGACTCCATGGACATTAATGCCAGGTGTGTATGACATTAGGAGTAGGGTAAGGTTGACATGACTCAGGAACAAGATACCCAGAGTTAGCAGAGAGTCAAGTCCCACAACTCCCTTCTTATCAGTTTGAGGTTACTATTCTATTGCCATCTTCCTACCAGAGCCCAGACTTCTGCATACACTGTGAGCCCTGGAGCCCTCACCTTGCTGTCCTGGCAGTCCAGGTCGGCCAGACTCCACAAACGCCTACAAAAAACAAGTGAGGTACNGGGTGCTGAGGGACAATGCTTTAGAAAGCNAGACTACCAGGATCCCCAAGGCAAGAAGTCTCAGGGCCCCTCTCCAGAGCCATACCAGAACCCTTTCCATAGGAGTTCTGAAGCAGGGCAGGGTCTATATAAGAGTCCTAGTCACAGTGACCTGCCCTAAGTCACCTCTTCCCTTTACTGAGTCTGGTAAAACTGGGGTGCCCCCAGCACCTGGGTCAGCCACCTGAGTCGTTCCAGTTTTTGAAGCTGTCTTCAAGCCAAAGAGTTAACTCACTGCTTATCCACTGCCCCCAGATGCAGCCTACCCAAGAGACCCATCTCAGGGATACCCAGAAAGGATTCCAGAGCCCGAGATGGGAGAGAAGCCTCCACAGAATGAGGCTCTGGCCACTTACATTGCTGTCATAGATGGGCATCCCAGGAGGACCTGGGGGGCCTGGAGGCCCAGGGGGGCCAGGTATTCCCTGTGGAGGGACAGAAAGCTCTGGTTAGTCAAGGTCACAGCTAANCCATCAGTATAGGTTAGAGCAGTAGACATGGGCTGGAATTCTTCTGAAAAGCAGTCAGATCAGAAAGCTGAATGCATTTGATGATATAAAAATCAAGAATGCATTGCTGACTCTGGTCCTTGCACCTGCCAGCTGGTCCTGCCTATTTCCTGCCCAGGGGCCTCTCAGAGAAGTGAAGCCACACAGGCTGTGAATAACCACAGAAGTAGTTGTGCTTCTCCTGAGATCACTAGCTGCAAACTTGGGGTTAGCTCACTCAAGAAGGCTCTGACTTGAATGAATGAAGTTGCATCTTCATGTATTCAAAGAAAGGGACAGCCTGGCCCAAGCTCTGACGGTCATACACTGCTTCTGCGAAGGACCTCTGTGCAGAGCCCTGAGGATCCAGGAAAGGAACAGGCATGACCAGGCACCTTGTATGGTATGCCTTCCCCAGGACAGCTAGGGGGAGAGGTGGCTGTGAGCATCTGTGTACTTGCCGGCACCTCANATTAAGGGATACACTCCCCTCAAGGAAAACAGTATTTAACCTGATTATAAAAATCATAACTGAGGATGAAATCCAAGAGCCAGTCTTTTCCACTGGGATGGATGTGATTGACCTGTGACTATGCCAGTCCAACAGCTCTGAGAACGCTACTGTTTGCTCTTGATTTTGCTTGGTGCTAGGCGTTAGTGCACCGAGGAGGTGGCTGGCAAGAAACCAGCAGCAGCAATGAACGNCAGGAGTGTGAACTCTCTGAAATACTTCTATCTGGATTTCCACGCCCATCTCTGTTCTNGGCAAAGCAGGTGGGAGGCAGGAGTCACAGGCTGGATGCAGTCATCCTTGGGGTTGGGGGGGGGAGTCCCTGAGTCTCTGAGTGGCTGCCCCCAGCAGAAAAAGGCAAGAGATGCCATGAGACAAAAACCCGTAAGTCCCTAAGGCAGCAGATGTTTTAAACNTCACAAAGCTGTGTTGGTAGATCCAGAGAAGGTATGCCCTAAGGCCCTATGGTCCTCTCTCTTGGGTATAGGAATGCGCAGATGTTTGCGCATGTGTAGTTGTGAGTATGCCCACATAAATACATGAGTATTTATGCAAATGTGCCTGTCAGGGCCAACCTGTGTAGTTACACATCAGCCATCTGAAACAGCCTGCTAGATGACCTGAGGGGCCCTGGCCTANCCGTTCTTGTTCCCTGGTGTTCTAAGTCACTCATTCAATATTACAAGACACTTACCCTCATGCCGAACCCAAGGCTGGCATCTCCAGGCTCCCCTTTCTCTCCCTTTAATCCATTCGTTCCAGGACGACCCTGGGCAGAATAGAGTGACAGGGCTTGTTGGGCACTGGACAGCCTGTACATAGCCCCATCCTTCCCATGGTCAAGCCTTCTCACTCTTGCTCAGAAGCTAGGAGGAGACTGACTAGAAGGCTCCAGGTCAGAGCCGCTTTTGTGCCCAGGGCCTTCTATGGGGTGTCAGATGAGGTGTACTCTTAGCCCACATAAATATTAAGACATCGGCCACATAGATTATGATTGCTGTACCAAGGAGAAGGACAGGAAGGGAAGCTGTCCATTTTCTCCAAGGCCAAGTCCTCTGTAGGCCCCAGGTGCTCTCCACCCACTATGTCCAACTTGTAGGCCACCAAATCCTCACCGGCCGTCCAGGGAAGCCGATCTCACCCTTGTGCCCAGGTCGCCCATAAGGACCCTACGGAGAGAATAATTAGACAGGTGGGTGAGGCCTCCTAGTAAAGAGGGAGGGGCCATCCCAGGAAAGGACCAGGACTGCCATCTCTGAGGAACTGCCTGCTGTCATCTGGAGCACCCAGCCCCCACCCCATGTTCTCAGTGTGGCAGTTGATACAAACTCTGGGCCATGAACTCAGTGTAACACAGAAGGGCATTACTCACCGGCGGTCCTCGAAAGCCTGGCTCCCCCTGAACAGAGAATCAGTGGTATGTCAGGGAGCTATGGCTAACCCCACCCACTGCCTCCTAGAGTCCCTGTACCCATATGGAAGTGCTAGGTCAGCAATCAAAGCCGCTGGCCATANCAGGAGGACAGGAAGGACACCAGCTTTAGCGGCCAGGTCTGGTTTGAGACACAGATGGATGTGCCCTGGGTCGGCGAGGGTGGGATCCAACTTACACAGTAGATAGCTAAGGTCACCCAGGTCTTACTCAGCTATACAGCCTCTGTGAGCAGAGGGTTCTCTGGGCCTGGGGAATCATTAGCTCACTCCCTAACAACTGTAGGCCAGCGAGAATCCATTTCTCATAGCNACCAAGGCTTTCCAAGGCCCTTCCCCCAGNACCTTCTTGGAAGACCTGCTGGAGTGAAAACCCAAAATACAGTCTGAGGAACAAGTCCNGGCCAGCTGAGCACAGGCTTGTGTTCAGGTTCCTGCAGGCTCAGGACCATAGGAAGGAGGAGGTTTAGATACCTCAGTNACACAGGATAGATGGATGCCTGCACACTGGGTGGCCCCAGCAGGCCTTGGACCCCTTCATCTCCCACAGGCAAAGGNCAGGCAGAAGAGTGAGCACCCTGGGCCGTGACCTATATCACTAACCTCCTATAGGTGAGCTCAGCCAACAGTAGCAAGGGGATAATGCAAGCCATTGGCAAGTTTGGGGGCCGTGAGGACTCACCCAGGATGGTTGCAAGAGTCAAAGGGAGGGGAACAGAATCAGGGTGTGGAAGGCTTGGGAACCCCATTCAGGAGAGGTTTGAGTGTGTCATGATCCTGCCTCTCTGTCAGGATGCCCCCACCCATGCTGTCTTCACAATGACAGGGAACCCCAACCCCATTCTCACCTTGGCTCCTTTCTGGGCGTGGCCCAGGGGTCTGCCATCAGAGCCGAAGATAGCGCCTGGCTCTCCCTTCTCACCCTGAAATGGCAGGACAGGAAGGACAGGTCAAGGTTCAGCCATAAGGTCTCAGATATCCCCGAAAACAGAAACAGAGGAAGGGGGTCCTGGCCTGCCATGGGAAGGTTATGACCAGAGCCNGCTAGTTAGGGTAATAGAGATGTCATGTCCCAGTATCCTCAGGGCCCAGTCTGCCTTAAGAGCCATCACCTGGGTAGACAGGATAGCACACCTTGGCTGGAGCAGGTTGGTGGTTCCTAGGAAAGGANCAGATGGTACCCTAGCCCCTTACCTTGGGCCCTGGAAGACCCTGCTCGCCTTTGGAACCCAGGTCACCCTTCGGCCCGGCAGGTCCCTACAGTGAAGACCAGATAGGAATGAGGGTCCCTGATCCAATGTTCCTTAGTCCCCATATCCCCCATATCCTGTGCCCTGTGGTTGCTCCGTGGTTATGTGCCAGCCCTTCAGGGTCCTGAACTATTACAGATGGCAAGGGCACCAAGCTATACCCTCCAGACCCCATTACCTTCTCGATAGCATCATGTCCTCAAGGACAGTGACTGTCCTCACCAAAGCTCACACTACTGTCCTATGTATACCAAGAGCAGAGTCCATGACCCCCCACCCCGTGCCAGGGCATTGCTGGGCAAGCATGAAGCTCTGAAGCAAAGCTACTTACAGGAAAGCCTGCGTACCCTGGCTTGCCCTGTGGAAAGAACACGTGAGTTTTTGAGCCACATTGCTCTCACAGGTGTTCTAACCCAGCTCCCCTGGACCCTCCGTGGAGGCAAGATGGCACTTACCTCAGGTCCTGGCGTGCTCACTACTGCTCTCTGTCCCCAGGCCATCAGGAAATAAAAATCAGAGGAAAAGAAGAGAAATCTGCCTTTGAGATGAAAGTCACCTGGCATCATATTAGCCGCAAACACACANAAACAAGTCCAAAGTGGAATTTAGAAGAAAACTGTGTATTCAGCAGTATGCCTGGGCTCTCTCTGCAAGTGCCCAGGTGACAACTGACCCATTTCCTGGGGAGTCCCCCTTCCCACGAAAGACTCTCCCATCATNGACCGGCAGGATAGGCATCACTCTACAGTCCTGTTACACACTTACCCTGCTGTATGTGCTCGGGTTCATCATAGGGAAGCAGCTGCACCTAGGGGGGCTTTTCCTACGCCTCACTATCATACCAATGTCCCCTGAATGAAGATGACCAGCTGTGGCTTTTGGATCTATCCTGGTCCCAGAGCCCTTGCTCCTGCCTTCTCCCAGGCTTCACTAAAATGCCATCTTTTTTTTTATCATCTGTTCCATGGCGTCTATACTCCCAGAAGCATGAGGCACTCTTGTGACCATTCACAGCCTTGCTCCCAGGACTCTACTGTCCCCATCTCAGAACTGAGGGTACCAGGACTCCAGAAGGGGAAATAACCAGCCAGGATCACAGGTGACAACTGCAGCTGGGATTTGAGCCCAGTTGTCACCCCCCCGGCCATGCTCTAGCTCTGTCTAGGGCAACCTTTACCCGGCATTCTCAGTTCCCTTGGGCCCTGCATGACACCCAGAGACTTGGGCTTCTTGCTGCAGAGTAGTGAGCTTGGGAAGCAGCTTGGCCCCTGGGTTCTATGGTGGGGCTGGAAGGGACCTGTTTACTCTGGGGCTAGGCCACTTGAATATGTTGCTGCAGGTACCACAAAAGGGCAGTGGTGGCCTTTACAAGAAGGACGAGAAGCTTTGGCAAGGAGAGAGTGTCTAGTCAGCACAGCCTTTTCTTGAGAAGCCATGGCTGGCTCCTCATGTCATTCTTTTCTTTTCTTTTTTTTTTTTAAAGATTTATTTATTGTGTATACAGAAGAGGGCGCCAAATCTCATTACAGATGGTTGTGAGCCACCATGTGGTTCCTGGGAATTGAACTCAGGACCTCTGGAAGAACAGTCAGTGCTCTTAACCTCTAAGCCATCTCTCCAGCCCTCCTCATGTCATTCTGATGAGGCAGGTCAACTATGGGCAATCCCTAGACTGAAGGATGAGCCCCACCGCACTCCACAGTGCACTTACATCCTCATTCGACACATAGACCACAGGCCCTGGAGGTCCTGGGGGGCCAGGGAGGCCTGGTAGCCCCNCTCCATCTTTTCCTGGGTTTCCCTGGAAGAGAATGGCAAAGAAGTAATGATTCTGGTTCCTGTGGCCAGGACCCCAGAGCCTACCCATAGCCCAGGTACTAGGTTTATAGACAGCTGAGAGCTACCACTGCTGACCTGAGGGTCTCTGCTCAACTCTCTGAGGTTACATGGGTGGCCAGGTGGTTTGGGCCTGAGGCTGAGGCATGATGGGAATCCTCTCCCTGAGGCCTAGGCAGCCCAAGTCTTTGACCACTGTGTACCTATGGCTACAGAGACACTCACCTTTTCTCCCTGGTTCCCTTTCTCTCCTTTTAGCCCCTGCAGAGACAGAGGAAATGAGTCATTGTAGACAGAACCTTCAGGGACCAGCCTACCTGAGCCTGGCTTCCAATGTAGACAGGGATTCTGTGTTTCCTAGAACCTTGGAGAATAGAGATGGGCATCCAAAACCCTGACCAGACTTGCATTTGGTTCNACAGGGCACAGTGTAGCAGGTGGGGGACACGGATGTCCAGGATCCCCCAGGGGCCACCTTAGATGCCAGTTTGCTTCCTGGGGGCTTCTTTTACACCTTTCCCCTCTCACTCACCGGGGGCCCAGCTGCACCTTCTCTTCCTGGGAGGCCAGGGATGCCCTGGGCTCCATCTGCTCCGGCTTCTCCCTGGGACAGACAAATAAAAGGGCCAGAGTCAGGCTGCAGCCAGGTAGCAGAGACTTTGGAGAAGAGGCCACAGCAACCATGGGCATGACCATAGCCTAGGTTTCTGCTGGCTTGGCTCAACCCCTGGAGGGTGACATAGCTCTCTGTGGGGTGAGGAAGAAGACAAGGGAGGATGGTGGCAGGGAAGAGGAAGTGGGTAGGGGAGGAAGCTCATTGCCCCCAACTGGTGCAGGTGTATGGGGGTGTGCCCTAAGGCAGGGGCTTGACCTGGGTAGTTTTCTCTGAAACAGGCAGCTAAATTATAAAGAAACAAAAGTATGAGGAACAATGAGGGCTAGATGGGGGGAAGACTGGCGCCAGGACGACACAGCGGTCTCACTCCATGTCTTCTATTCTTGGGCTGCCTCTGAGATGTGCCTGACACACCTTTGTCTACTGAGGCTTGTGGGGCATGCTTTCTGTTCCCCACAGACCCCTCTCCATCCCCAGTGAACAATATACCCAGCCCTGGGTGAANTACTTACCTTAGTTCCAGGTGGCCCTGTCATTCCAGGATCTCCCTAAGTGGACAAAGGGTCTATGAGCTTGGGGTGTCAGCTGGTCCACCCCCAACCAAGCTACATGCTCCTCTGTTAATTACCCAGGATGACCTGGCCCTAGCACTTGGGCCTTCCCAAGGGTCCTAGAACATTAGATGNCAAAGTAGAGGCCCACACTGGTGGAAGGTACGAAATATATCCTAGTATCATGGGGATTAGACAGTTCTGGGTATTGTAGAAGCTGGTAGCAGGTCCCACCATCTCCACTATAAGAAAGAAGTTCTCTGAAGTGACTTCTTAACACATTAAAAAAAAAAAGTTCACCTTTAATCCCAGCACTCAGGAGACAGAGACAGGCAGATCTCCAAGTTTGAGGCCAGCCTGGTCTACAAAGTGAGTTGAGCTCCAGGATAACCAGGACTACACAGAGAAACCCTGACTTTAAACACCCAATACAGGCCCATCTGAAAATCCAGCCCTTTGAAATGTCCATCGAGTGCTTTGTAAGTCACAGAAAAATATTCTAGGAGGAGCAGGACGACAGCAAAGGCCAGTTAGAAAGTCAGGACACCCCGGTGTGGACTATTCTGGTGTTTTCCACCCTCACCCTGACCCTGGGGAGCCTGACTCAAACATGAGGGAAGGTGGGGGCTGTGTGGCCAAGTCTGTGGGCTGGTGTCCCCAAGGATGACACGGGAAGCTGAGAACAAAACTCTCAGATCCTCCAGGGGACACCACTCTGAAGCTGAGACCATAGGGGGGTAGTTCTGGGCTCCTTCTCAAAATTTTAGCATGCTTCAGATGTGTGAAGCCAGGAATCTCAATTCCTGGGGCTCTGGAAAGATAGGGCATGACCCCACTAATGCTCAGTGCATGGGAAGGAACATGTGGCTATTTTTCCACGAAGCCACCTGCTGTATTTTGCAAACTTCCATGCTGAACTCACAAAGTATTAAATTGCTAGGCAGGTCTCCAAGAAAGATACTCCATGCCTGCCTCACTCACCTTGAGTCCTGGCAACCCTGGAGGTCCCTAGTAGTAAAGGAAACAGTGTTAGTGACCCGGATCTGCTTTATCCCACATTGATTAACCCTTTCCAAACCTCATGGCTCCANTGAAAACAAAAACTGAGGCATGAGCCTGGCACGACACAAAGCTCTGAGTAGAGCCTTCTATTGTACAAGCTATCAATAGGGGCAACTGAACTTTAACTGAGTATCCGGTTGAAAGCTAAATAGGAGTTCTTCCTGTTGTCCTTACAACCTGTCTATATTTGAAATTGTTTTAAAATAAAACTATACACTGAAAAATTACAAAGAATAACAACAACAGTAACAATAAGTATTTTAACTACTGTCACAGTAGCATCTGCCAGTGGTGGCCCCAGAGACTAGAGGTCAGCCTGGTGTCCTCCAGGGCCAACGCTGTGACATACTGCTACTCCTCAGGGAAGGGCAGTAGCCTCAGGGAAAAGTGGTATCCTGGCCATAGTTTGTGCATACCTGCACACAAGTGCTTTGATACACCTGCCATTTGAGGACTTTGGGACTTCAGCTCTTCTTTGCTGACCTAATCCAAACTACACACAGGTCAACAGGGAAACTCCCCCAAATGCCCCTTAACTCCAGTCTACTCTGGCCAAGTATCTGTCACTTCTTCAAATTGTAGCCATGGAAAGAATCAAATAGGGAAGGGCCTATCTACCTGTCACCACCCCCAACCCCCAGAACACTTTGTGATCAGGTCTTTCTGGGGTGGAGGGTACTATGGCTCACATCCCCACACTGCTGAGGGCTCCTTGCCCTATATGAGGCTGTCCCAAGGACACCACTGACCTGGGACCCTCCTCCTACCCCAGCTCATGGGCAGTACCTGCAGCCCATCGGAGCTTCGGGCTGTTGACCAGAAGGGTATCCCAGAGCCTTCCATATCATCCTGAAGGGAACATAAAAAGGATGCTTAGCCTGATCCTTACTAAGAAGGAGCCTTCCCTGAGCCCAGGAAAATGGAGTTGGAGGAAAGTAAAGTGTATGACTGACAGAGCTTAAGCCGTGTGTGTGTGTGTGTGTGTGTGTTAATCAAACACTGATGGGTAGGTACCCTGCTCAGTCACAAGGCTCTGGCCTGTGTGTGTACAAGAGAAATTGTACCTGGGTATATAAGCAGGTTTTCAGTAGCTAAGGGTGGAGTGCTGGAATAGCAGCCGCAGANATTGGGACATCTGGGGGTAAACACTTGTGCTTTGGGTACACTGAGGCCAATCCAGCACTGAGCTAACCTTTCCAGGCATTTGGGGCTCAGAAGTGGGGGCTCAAAGANGGGAACAGGAGAAACCCACATGGTGACAGGAGCTGGGCCCTGCTTAGGGGGTTCTGCTCAGAGTGTTAGTGCCTGGAGGGAAGGCAGCTGTGGGGGTACAGCCCAGGCTTTCTGACTCACGAATCCAGCAGCAAATCCTGGTCCTGGTGGCCCAGGGGGTCCTGGGGGTCCTGGAGGTCCAGTTGGCCCAGGGGGTCCAGTCATGCCAGTCTTCCCAGGTACACCGACAGGCCCAAGGTCTCCTTTGCTTCCCTGCACAGACAGAAGGACAAGGTCACTGTTCTTGGCTGGGCTTCAGAAAGGCTACAGGCAACCCAAGGAACACCCACTTCCTTACAATACTTTTCAAAAATGTGAAAACCCAAAGACAAATCACATTCCAGGAAGGTATATAAGCAATTCATTGACTTAAAACAAATAGGGTCAAGTGAGAGTCACAGGCGCACAAGCCTCTGATATCGTGGCTTTGGCCACAATGTCACAAAGCAAGCTGTACACCATGGCCTGTAACCTTGGGTCCCAGCTCTCTGGCAGTGGGGACAGGGATAGCAAGAAGCAGATAAAGTAGGTAAGGAGGAGGCACAGGGAGAGAAAGCTTCAGGGTGGGTGTGCAGGGGACCCTGTAGCCACCAAGCGCTTGGGCTCANATAGACACAGGTGCTACTATGACTTTGGGTGTTTGAAAAACCTGGGGAGCAGAGGCAAGCACATGTGTATAGGACTTGTNTAGGAGTTTGAGGGACCAGATCAAGGAAGCAGACTGAGGCAGGAACTTGGAGCTCAGGCAGGGAGGCCCTGGCTCAGAAGGCTCTACTCCAAGCAGGTCTGCCCTAAACTTGGACCTGGTGGGCCAGCATACCCTAGGGACCCTGCGGGCAGCCAAGTCACCTCTATGAAATGAAAACTGAGACTACCACCATTCTCTCCTGGGCTGCTGAGAGGCACATGTGACAGTATGGGAAATGCCCTGAACCCAGCTGAAACATAGACAGCCTCACTTGACATGAACCTTCCTATAAAGGGTCTAGCTGAGTTCAAAGACAGCCTGAGCTCCACGAGATGCTTCCTCTATCAACAAGTTCCTTTGTGTATAATGAGGATGTAGGCATCTATGTGGGTGTGGGATCTCCAGCTATGGATGTAGCTACTCAATTACAGGCGAGTACCTAGTACAGCTGCCGGCTCTTTAACCTTCTTCTCTAATCTCAGTAAAACACTTCATTTATTCATCTTTGAAGACTCTCCGTGTGCGTGCACAGATACAAGTGCATGTACAGACAGGAGCCCATGAATGCTTGGTGTCTTGTGCAGATACACATGTATGGTGTAGAGAAACAATGTGTGTGCTCACATTGACAGACTGAGCCCACATCAGCCCATCTCTTTTTCATCCCTTCTGACATGTTCATCTACCTTCTGATGCCCATGTTGCTCTCTTCTCTCTCCCCACTAGNTTCTCCTATTAGCCCCAGCTCTTTCTTTGAATACCAGCCAGGACGCCTATCAGAACACAGGAGGGCCAGCATGGCATTCCCTGGACAGCAATGGGTGAGGATGCTGGGAGTGCCGCTGGGGACCATGGTGAGTCGGGCAGCTATGATCCTGAAGTACCTGATTGAGGTACCCTAGGAGTTCCCAGGGAGCCTTCTCCCCTTGTACCTGCCCACTGGGAGCTCATTTCTAAACACAGCACCTCTGGTTCCATTGCACTAGCAAAACGGAACTGAGTGGAGACACACACACACACACATACACTCCAAAGACTACGTATGCACTGGCCAGGGTGCCCCCTACATCCTGCCTAGGTACTTTTAAGGTAGCCCCAACTCTGCCAGAATGACAACTGCATTGTACCTTGGGTCCTGGGATGCCCACATCGCCCTATGGGGAAAAAAGGACAGGATTACAATAAATTCAGACCTTCNTGTAGCAATCAGAGAAAAGCAAGCCAACAGCCCCATGGTAACTACATACCCTCAAAGGGTACTGTGTTCTGTTTATGCTGACTCTAGTGTTTTCTGGGCCTGTTCCTGTCCCCTCCCTTGTCTGTTAGAGATACTAACCCCTNGGAAGCTCAGCAGGAAGGGGAGTCAGGAGAGCCCAAGGCCAAAGCATCTAAGGCATCTTTCCATGAATGCCTCTCAGAACACCACCTGAGCAGCAGAGCCCTTTAGACTTAGCTGAAAACAGAGACAAGCTCTGGGCATAGTTNATTTAAAAGGATCTTCTGTTGCTCAGCATCAGTGGCGGGGTCTTCCTCATACCATTCCCAGGAAGTGCTGGGAGCAGCTCTCCATATGGCTTCCCTCCCTCCCTCAGCAGCAGGAGACCACAGTAGATCATGGTCAGCAGAGGCTACTAAACTGAAACCTGAAATAAGCCTTTCAAACCAAATGAAGCACCAACTCCTAAGCTGCTAGCCCATCTGTAGTGGTAAGAAACACATATGGAGAGCTTGACTTGAACCTGAGCCCTGCTGGCCCTAAGCTAAGAATGCAGGCTGTGTCCACGGCCTCACTCTATGGCATGCACTTTCCACAGACCCCAAGCATGCAGTGTCCACCAAACGCTGGCTACAGGCATGTGCTGAGTTACATCNACCTATAGAAGCTGACTTACAACATTGCCTTTCTGGCCAGCCACTCCTGGTGCGCCCTCTTTGCCTGGAGGACCTGGAGGTCCCTGCGGGGGACAGAAGAACAAAGAGATGGGCTGGACAGGATCCATGGTGAGCAAGTAACAGCTGGCACCCAGACTTCCTAAGAGCCACAAGGTTCCCCGACAAGGTGCATGCTCAGAAGGCATGGCTGCAGTATAGAAACCACTGTGCGGGTTATTTTTTTTCTGAGCGGCTGACTATGCTGGGGAAACTAAGGGAGGCTCATGTATCCAGTCAGTCTAGAGTGGTTAAATGTGTGTCTCAGAGTCAGCTAGTGGGTCAGCACCCCCAGAACCAGAGAGTAGCCTACCCCACCCCCATCCTGAGAGTGACCCAAAATGGGAACAGCCTTCACCTTGAGGAATGGGGAATGGGAATCCTGAGCTAGATCCAGCCAGAGCCCTCATGGGATGCTCCCCTGCCCTGTTCCCAGTCAAGAGGGGGCTCTGGGACAGGGGAGGCAGCAGAACTTACCGGGGGACCAGGAAATCCGGGGGGCCCTTCCTTCCCAGGCACACCAGGAAGGCCTGCAGGTCCTGGAGCATAGGAGCTGTTGACCCCAAAGCGCCCTGGCTCACCGGGCAGTCCTGGGACACCAGGGGGCCCTGGGGGGCCAGGGAAGCCTCGTGGGCCCTGGACATGAGAGACACAGTCCATCATGGAATACATAGCCATGCTGGACAATGATCACATCCCCAGCTAGTCTTGTCCCACCCCCAAGGGGCCCCACTGATGTCTCAGACATCATGTTCTACATGTGCCCAGTGACAGTGGGTGTGGGGTGTAGCCGCTTACTCTGAGGCTCTCCAAATCTCCGCTGAATCCAGATCCTTCCATGTCAATGAAGGTCTGAGGGAGGGCAAGAGAATCACCACAGAATACAGACTCATCATCCTGAGTACCAGATAGCACCCCCAGCTGTCCCCTAACCACCCAAAGATCCTGAGACGGGAGGTGGGACATCATGCTTTGCCCCACAGCCCCACACCATTCCAAGTCTGCAGTAGGAACCCATGCTCTTGGGCCAACACTTTCAGGAGCGGGTTCTTAGGGTTGAGTACTGGGACCTGGTGTGGAGGAGGCCAGGAACTTACCAGTTTGTCCTGTCTGAAGGAGGATCCTGGTGGCCCTGGAGGTCCTGGAGGTCCTGGAGGTCCAACACCAGGATCTCCCTGGGACATAAGACAAATCTGTCACACTGAGGACACATGGTCCCCACTTTTAGTCAGGAGCTGAGACAGGAAAGGGGCCAGGCCCTGGTCTGCACATACTTACCTTCTCACCCTTGGGGCCTACATCTCCTGGAGTCCCTGGAAAGCCTTGAGGCCCAGTGTCACCCTGGAAGACAAGGGTAGGGGCTAGGCAGAGGAAAGCANCTCGCTCTCTCTTCACACAATGAATTTTGAGCCCCAAATGCTTCTCATACCAGAGCGGGGGGTGGGGGCAGATAGGAGCCAAGCCCTTCAGGGATTCATGGAGGCCTACCAAGCCAGGAGAGACCATGACACCATGGTGACCCCAGAGAAAAAGCCAGGATTTAAAAGTGACACAACTAGCCGGGCGGTGGTGGCGCACGCCTTTAATCCCAGCACTCGGGAGACAGAGACAGGTGGATCTCTGTGAGTTCGAGGCCACCCTGGGCTACCGAGTGAGTTCCAGGAAAGGCGCCAAAGCTACACAGAGAAACC
>LZPO01044390.1:261031-277855 GCA_001675575.1 Neotoma lepida
CAATGTACTGGCCATCAGGAAACCCAAGCCTTGTCCAATATTATGAGAGGCAAGTCTCTGGGGAGGAGCAACAGAAAGAAAGCCCTGGCCTGTGTCAACCCTATGGGCCTTGATGGGACACAGAAACAGGGCTTGACCTCTCAGGACCAACGATGTGACAGTGNGGANTCTGTGTCCCCTATCCCATGTGCTACAGTGGGTCTGAGGTTCAGGAAGCCTCTAAGTCAGGGGAAAAACAGAATTCCTATCTGTACCTCCAAAAGATCAGAGGGACAATATTGGACCAGCAGGTGAAGAATGGTCTGGCTGTATTTGGGTCCAAGGGGATTCTGGGAGTTCCACCCAGCTAGCACCAGGATAGCATGTAAGTGCATATAACTGTGTGAAAAGGAGCATATGATTGAGTGTGTGTGTGTGTGTGTGTGAGTGGGTGGGTGTGGGTGTGGGTGTGGGTGAGTATCACCCATGCTCAGGAGCCCTGCACCATTCAGGCACACGCCCAGTGCACTGAGATCACAGGATTCACAGGCAGGAGGATACACACTTCCTGCCAGCCAGCTTCCCAGGTCAACATTGCATCTGGGGACAGAACGGACATCTCAAGAAGCCCACTCAGAGCTGCTACAGCAGGTGCCATGGTGAGAGCCCCCAGGGTCAGGAGGAATTGGGTTTAAATACTAGAAAACTGCTTCCTAAGGACAATGCTGGTGTCAGGAGCATTTTGGGTGGTGTCAGTAACAGACACACAGCATTCCACAGCGGGCTCCCTGCTGTGGACTATGCCACACACTCTGCCAAGGCTGTTGGGTGCCTGCATCTGGAAAAGGCCTACAGAGGGCAGAAAAGACTTGTGTCTGTACTGACTTCACATTTGNGTCCTGTCCTTGTGACTCTTCCACCCCCGCCTGGAGTTCTNCCAACAGCTAATAGGGAAGATGTCAGTTGTACAAAAGCCATAAGACCTCCCGCAAATATTTAATGGACTTGGACCTAAAAGTTATGCAATCCGGACCTTGGAAACTGGGGGACTGTGAACATTTATAGATGAGTGCCATGTGAAACTCTTCCTGCCACGCTGACCAACAGTGCCTTAACCATGGGGAAGAGACTAAAACAGAGCAGCAGGAGGCACAGGCACTGTCTTGCTCACCTGAACCTGCTACAGCAAGAGTAGTGTATCAGCTAGCAGAGGTCAGAGGCTGAAGCCATGATGTAGGGCCACCTGCTAGCTTGGTCTCATGTACTGTATCTTGGCTTCCCTATGGCCTCTTTGCCCCAACCATTTTCCCTCAGCCCATCTTCCCTTCCCTCCCTTTTCTACCTCCTATGGCCAGCCTAGCTCCTGCTGCCCTGGGACCCAGCCATGCTGCCTGATCTGTTTGCTAGTGCCTCACATCCCTACTGCCCTCACACNCATTCTCCCACACTGCTTTATGGGCCTCTAGCTTCAGGTCTCCGCTCCTGTAACCAGGTCCCAACAGGCCATTTCATCACAGCCAGTGTCCTTTGGCTTCTTAACTTGCTCAGGAAGGAAATGGCATACATGCGGTGGCAATGTACCCACCACAGATTACTCTCACTTCAGATGCACAGAAGAGGTGTCTGCAGAGCTTTATGCGTGAGAACACGGAACAGGAGACCGTGGGAAAGACTGCTGAGAAGCCCCCAGAGAGATGGAATGAAAGTAGACCCATGAGTGTTCCATTCTCTCTGATCAGGAACAGGCAAATGGCTGGGGTCAGATACTGACCTCTGCCACCTACTCCACCCCTCCTGTGGGAAGGCCTGTTCTGACGTCACGCATTCGATGGCTGGGGCAACCTATGGCACCAGCACACACATCATTTACTTTTCTAGTAGAGCCACAGCTGCACTCTGAGGAAAATTCACAGCCTCAAGTCTTGATGAAGGAAATGAAAATTGACCTTGAGATGCTCACAGCTGAACGAGAACACCAGGAAACTGTGCTGAGCTAGGTCTCTCCTGCCGTCAAAGACACCAGGGATTGGGGTGCAGGGATACTGGAGTTCAGAGAGAACCACAAAAGAAACCTCAGGCCAAGAAGTCGTGGAACTCATCAAGACAAAGCAGGGCTGGGGAGTACTGGCCCAGCACATGGGAGGCCGTGGGTTTAATCCTCCCTAGCATCCCACGCTGGGAAAGAAAGACAAAAGAAAACCAAGAGAATGAGAAGTAGAGGCACCTCTGAAAGGAAAAACAGCCAAGAGGAATTATAACTACAAGACACACAAAATAATGAACAGAACGTCTGTAGTGAAATGCAGTCGGAAGCCATGCTTTAAGGAAACTGATAACCAGATGATGCTTGTGACCAAACTCAAAGGGACAGACAAGAAGGCAATGGCAGCACTCTGTAAGGACTGTCACCCAGCAAGGACCAGGACTGGGTGGCTGGAGGCACAACCCGGCTCTCCCTGGCAGTGTGTGGATGCAGGGAGGCAGAGCATCCCTGCTTGAGATGACTCAGAGGAAGCCTAGCTCTCCATCCCGCTGGCTCTCCAGTTCCCTGGCTCCCTGATTCCCAGAGCTCTGGGCTAGTTTCGGTCATGTCTCATGACACAGTGACTCCTCCCCAAAGACCTCAGCACCAAGTCTGTAAATCCAACTTGTGCTAAATCCAACTATCTTCTATTCTGCCACTGGCACATCTCCCTGGCTCCAGCCGGCATCCGATTTAAACGGAAAAGATTCTGAGACCTGGCCTACAGGAACAGGCAGGGTCGAACTGCTGAGGTCGGTTGGGGAGGCATCTGTGGTCTGCACAGAACCAGCACAGGTCCCTGAATGCTCTCTGCCAACCACCAAAATATTTTCCTATCAAAGGTTGTGGGATATTTTTTCCTCCAGATCCAAATTAACCAAATAAACACTTTAAATGCCCCCAATGCTGTTGTTGTTAAGTAAAAAGACAAATGGCAGGCAGGCTTGGAAATAAAATTTGTGCATACACAGCCAGGGATAAGTTTCTTTCAAGTATGAAGAGCTGTATAATAAGAAATGGCTGAGTTCCCCTACCAAAACCCACAGCAAAAAAGAAAAAAGAAAAGAAAAAAGGAAAAGTTTGCATTCACAAACACACCAAGAAATGAAAATGAAAATGCCCAGATATAGCTTGTCTACATANCCAACCAGCAAACCTCTTTTACACAGCTTGGCCAGGCCCTGTCTGTCAGTGATGAGGCCACCTCACTCAGGGTGGCTGTGCCCTGCATCAGCACCACTGGGGAAGGCAGTAACCTCAGCAGTCTTACGCTCACTATTCCTCACCCAGCTCTGCTGGTGAAGTAGGAGATGTAAGGAGCCTGTGGGGTCTGCCATCCCCTTGGGAAGTGATGGGGACAGCACAGCACAAATGTCCCCCTCTGGAAACGATGACGCTCAGCTTTCTGGTAATCACATTTGGAGATCAGAAGGAAAACACACAGGGGCCCAGTTTGGTGCCAAAGTCCTGGTAGCTCTTGAACCCCATGGGTTAAAAGTCTCTGCCAGAGGTAGAAGGTCAGCTTTCAGAGCTATGGACACAGGACTTAGAACAACTTACAACAGGAGGCCCTTGTCTGGGTCATAATTGAGTGTCTGTCCCCTGGGGACATGTCCTTCCTTGCACACACAGGGACCCCTGTCTGGGTTGGGTAGGGGCGTCCAGCTGCTGACAGAGCCATGAGTCAGTGCCAGCTGAGGGTCCCCACGCACTTGTTCCCAAGAGGCTGGGTTCCCAGCTGGGATCTCAGGAAGAGTGCCATCCTATGAGAAACAACNGCCCAAAAGGGAGGGACTTTCCTGCAGAACATGGGAGAGAGCCACAGGCTTGTCACTGTCACCCAGTGAGTCCGGAGCTAGTCACAGTCTTCATTAAAATAATAAACAGCCCAGAATGGCTGACCTAAGCAGGTCTGTTGTGTGATGATCCAGTCCCCATTGCCAGCANGATGCTCCCTCAACTGTGTGGGCAGCCAAAGAAAGACCCTACAGGTGGCCAGNTTTAAATGAGTAATTTTTGTTGTTGTTTTGAGACAGGGTCTCAAATGGAAGTCTAGATCACTCTCCTTCCAACTCTCAGGTGGGATTACAGGCATATGTTTCCACAAGATGTCTGAGCACTTATGTTTCAGATAGAGTAGTTGAGCCTAGACTAAGCCCTACACTCTCCTAGTCTAAGCTTGGTATCTCCAGTTCACCATAGGCCCCGGCTCATACCTGAGAAGGGGGTCTGGATCAACTCAGGATGGGAGCCTGAGGAGAGATGGCCTCCTGCNGTCATCTTGTGGACCCTAGGATCTCAGAGAACTCACAAAAGCCCAATAAGATACTTCTAGGGTATCAAAGGACAAGAGTTGGGGGAGCAGATGCCATTCCAAGCACANGCCAGGAAAGTGTGGACTAGTGCCCCAGACTGCAGCATCTACTTACTGGAGGAACCTGCTTCCCTGGTTCCCATTGCTCCCTCCTGCCCTGGCCAGCACACAGCAGGGCAGCATAGGTTACCTGGAACTTGTCAGGATCAGCTGCTCCAGCCTGACCCACAAAGAGGCCAGAGCCATGCTCCAGNTCCAGACCCTGTGGGGACCGAGCAAGCGGTACCCTCTGGAACTCTTCACAGTCTATGTAGAGAGCCACAGAGCCTCCATCCACGCTGAGTGCAAAGTGTGTCCACTGGCCAACAAATGCAGGTAGGCGGAAGCTGGCACCCATCTGGGTCTGGCTGGCCCCGGGCTCCGTGTAGAGCAGTGAGATGTTCTGGTATCCATCTTGCACCCCCGAAAGCTTTACACCCAGTGAGACCACGGTCTGTGCNGCATCTGTGATGGCAAACAGTACCCCTGCAGNCTTTGTGGTTGGCTGAATATGAAACAGGAGTGAAAAGTCACGGAAGAAGAGTCTAGGGAAGTGGTACTGGGCCACCTGGCCACTGCTGGAGTCCGGTCCAAAGACGTAGGCTGGCCCGACAAGGGGGTCGTCGACTTGTGAGATCTGATGGGGCAGAGGGTCCCCAAGGAGTTGCAGCAGCCCCACCTCCTCAGCAACATTCTCTGCAAAGAGAAGGACATCTGGTGAGGTGGCTGCACAGGAAGAGACAAGGTCACAGTGGCATCCTAGGAGACANGGGNCATGAAACCACCCCTTATCCAGGTCTAAGTGGCCCTCTCTTCGGTCCTCTCCTTGCCTCTGTGGGTTCATAGGCCAAAGCAAATATCCCAAGATGGAGTGAGGAGCTGGGGCATGGAGTCCCCCACTCTGACTCTCCAGCAGGAGCACAGACATGGAGCAAGACCTCTCTCTATGGCAAAGAGAGAGGAGGCAGCGAACGGTACTCCTGCCTGAAGCTCCATCTGCGCTGGAAGCCAGCTAGAGATAAATTGAACCCAATTTATCTGGGAGACTCAAATGGCCAGGCTCCAAAGTTGGCTTTCCCAGGCTTCATCCGTCATTGTGGTTTCTAAGTTAACATCTGACTCTCACTCTGGTCCCCCCCACGCCTCTTCCTCAGGATATGTTATGGGGCAGGAAGACAGGACAGCTCTTCCTTGGCCATTTCTGCTCCCTGAAGTTTGCCNCCACACTATGGTGCAGAAGGCCGCACAAAGGCTCGAAGCATCAGCCCTATGTAGACTCTCACAGACTCACAGCTCTTCTGACGTGCTCCAGAGTAGCCAGTAATCCATTTTGTTTACTCACTTCACTCCTAGCACCATCTTGAGTTGGGCACAGATGTATGAGCCCTCCCTGTCTTTAGGCAAGGGCCACCAGGGCCACTGAGTACACGCAAGCAGCACAGCATTACAAAGCCTAGGAGGAGGCGCTTGGGCCAGAGGAATGTTCCTGGTCAAGAGTTCTCCTAGGAAGGGACAGCTGGAAGCAAACATGCTTAGNAGTATGCAAGTGTGTAAGGACACTATGCCTCAGGTCAGGCTCCAGCTGTGGGGCTAGAATGACAAGGCCCCTACAGAGTAGGAGACGGGCAATGCTGAACCCCCACCTTCACAGGACAAGCTGAGTCACCAAGTACCTTGAAACCAGAAGACAAGAGCCGCCATAGAACACATCCCTCTGGGGACAAAGAATAGCTTTGTGTGCCATGTGGACATCCCAAACTGCTGCAAGGGTCTCCGTAAGCCTCACCCTGTCGCATTCTCCTTAGCCCTGAGTGCCAACCAGACATGGTGCCGGCCAGGTGCAGAATTGACACAGCTTGGTGGGGGTATGGTTTGCAAGAATTGTCTGCAGCCTTCAAGCTTAGAGCAGGGAAGGCTGATGGGCTAGACTTGGGCGGTCAGTGATCCGTCACAATCATAGCTGTTACAGTGTTCCCTTCTCATCAGAAATGCTGGGACCCGGAGTTCACACTGAAGTTCTGAAGCCAAGTCACGCATGCTGCCTGAGTGCTGGAGACGAGGCCACTCTGCCCCTCTTTCTGGACAGCAAAAATCCCTGGTGCTCCACTAGNCCAGCACGCAGGACTCTGCAGCTGCTGGCTTCCTGGGCTGGAAGNCACCAGTGTGTTACATGATGACCCCCGGATCCTTAGAGACCTACAGCCAGCTCTTTCCAAGTCCTTCCATTTCCTTTCCATGAACTTCTTTTTGGCTCTGCTGGGAGTAGATGCCAAATGCCAGGGCAATAAGATCACTGGCTCTGTTCTCTGGTTACAGCATTGTGATGGGGGGAAGGGCCTGGCTGCCTAGGCCAGGAAGCTCATTCCCCTGTAAGGAGCAAGGCCTGTGCCATGCTCTGAGGCCTTCTAGAGGACTGCGGCCTCTCTGCAAGTTGAGACATCTCTAGTCACTCACCTGATCTCAGATCCAGGATGGGGGGGTCCTACCTAATTAAGGCCAACCTCCCCTGAAGTGAGCAGGTACAGTTCTGAAAAGTCTGTATTTAAACATGCACACCCTTTAGCTACATGTAGAATCAACTGCAGCCAGCATCCCCCCACAAACATAGCCAAGGCCTGGCTCTGCAAGGACCAGTACGGTGAATGCATGATACTCCCATCCTACTGAACCAGACTCCCAGTGGTACAGGAGTTCCTGTCAGTCTCCCTCCCTGGACTATAACCATTTCCTCTGCTGAAGTGCAACTTTCCAGACACTTGACCTCACAGCACCTTCACTGCCAACCTCACCAGCAGGGCTTGGTTCGGGAACACAGAAGGCAGACGGTACAGCCCTTTGGCCAGGGCTAGACTTCGGCAAGGGCTCAGTATGGCAAATGTCATGAGAAAAAGACCCTTCACAGGGACCCTGACAGGAAGGATCAGCACCAGGATAAGAGGGCACCTCTAAGCAGGAGACATTCCCTTCCTCAGCAAGCCTTCTGGCCAACCCAGTCTGTCCACCCTGGAGAACGGCCTCTAACTAAGCCAGTACCCCACGGGCTGGCTGCTCAGGGGTACTTGACTCCTCTAATGCAATGGAGCAGACCTGTCATCCTGTATATGTTGTGCTTCTGATGTCCAGGGCCCCACAACTTGCCAACTGGCTCTCCCAGGGATGTGGCCTGGGGACTGACTATGCATCCATCCCTGGGCTGGCCACTGGCTTTCCCCANACATGCTCTGGGGGCTTCTGTGTACAGGGCTCAGGCTATGGNAGCCTGCCCCTGCTCTCTTTGGCCTCCCGACCCTGTAGAACTCAAGCTGAGGCAGCCCTGCACCCACAGAGCCTAGGCCTGGGTTCTGGATATGCATCTGGTATTCCTAGAGATCAGGTAGATGTCACTATGAGGGAACTTCCAGTCCAGCACCAGAGAGGAGCATGTCTGAAATGCCCAACTGCCAACCAAGTAACTGCTATGGAACCTTCTGGAGAAACTAGCTCTTCAAACAAACATTTCCCTTGAGTCAGAGGGAAATGTGGCAGCCCCTCCCTGCTTCTAACTTCTGGGGTCTCTTCAAACACAAAGAGATGCAGCAGCTGTGTGGGGACATGGGAGCCAAGGATGGATGGTAACGTCTTTTGTGCTGGACCCACTCTGGGTATCCAACGGTCACCTAGTACATAGCTGCAGAATCCAGGGCTGCAAGTCCAACAAACATTTCGGTGGTAAGACCATCTAAACTGCTGTGGGAAAGGCTCAAGAGAGTTATNGGAACTAAGCAGCCAGCATGGAGAGCTTTATTACATCCACCTAGGTCTGGCTCAGCTGAGCAGAGGGAGATGAGCTCATTGTGGAATGAGGCCTTGGAGGGTAGTTTTGGGAAGCCTTGAATGGAGCCATTTTAAGAGACATTCAGAGCCCTCATGGAATTGAGAAACTATAACCAATCCAGAGTAGGGGAAAAGCCAGAAAAAAAAATCAAGATCAATAAAAACCATAAAATGAGAGGGTGGTTTGGGTTCAAGTGGTCCAGCAGCCTGAATATACTGGAAATTCTCAGGTGGAAGGCAGACTTGAGTAATAAGGCTAAAAGCATAGGGTCGAGGTAAACACAGACAACAGCACAGCAAAGAAAAATCTGTCAAAAATTGCACAGAAGGGCTGAGCAACACTAACAAGNTAAGCATTGCAACCATCCCACCTAGAACAGAGTTCAGGTTGAAGCCATCCTATGACCTTTGTCTGAGAGCTGCNCACCTTGGTCCACATGTATCTGGCAATAGTGCCCTAGGCACACATAACAAAGTGGTGTGTCTTAATGACATCCCATGGCACCTTTTCTGCTCAAATTGAAAGAGACAATCTCAGCGAGATGGAGGGTCNTGAGCCTCAAAGGCATTTATACAAAGTCCCCTAATGCTACTTTGTAACCCAGTAGCAATTAGAGAGTCACAAGCCCAGGGTGGGCTGGGGAGTATTTTCTGGTGAGGAGGAAGTGGCTCAGATGTGATTCTGCTTTGAAGAGGAAGGTCCTGGGTCTCGAGGATGGGGCGCTGTCTGGGCAGGGTTATCCCACAGACTCAGATCAAGACCTGCTTAANGTGCTAGGCTAGTGTTTAGGATACACAGACAAAGTCCAATGTGCGGGAGGGTAAGCANGCCATTAAGACGAGAAGGGGGAAATACCTAACGGTGCTTAGTGGCGCAGTTATCCCAGGGTGTTAAAGAAAATGCCAGAAGCATGCAGCCACAGGAAAGAAGGGCGGGGCAGCTCCCAAGACACTGGAACTATGCTAAAGGAGCTGTCACATAGAGACAGAGGCCACTCATGCAAAGTGAGAATCAATGCCCCCTCCCCATGTGCATCCATCCACACACAGGCACACAGACGTCAGTGGACAAAATAATGGTCACCAAAGATGCCCGTTGCAATGAATGCTACTCTACCCCACAAAGAACCACTACAGTGGGACTTGNGTTGTGCACCTTNAGATGGGGATGAACNAGATCTACCCACACATTCATGAATGTCNTTACTCCAGGCTAGANGCTCATGCTCAAGNAGGGAGGCTGAGTTCTGGGCCAGAGACACTGACTACAGGAGCCTCTTGCCTTCTGGCATCCAGGCTAGTCACTGATATGTAATCTGAGCTAATGGTTTGCCTTTTGAAGAAAAATGTTTCAAAGTGAGTTCCTGGAGGGCTCTGAGAAACGAGAGGCAGAGCAGAGAGACCAGGACTATTATGACATCACAATGCTCTATTGTGACATCACAATACTCCATTATGACATCACAATGGACTATTATTAAATCATAATACTCCACTATGACATCACAATGCTATATTTTCACAACACAATACTCAATTATGACATCACAGTACTCAATTATGACGTCACAATGGACTATTATGACATCGCAATGCTCCACTATGGCATCACAATGCTCTTTGGAGCAGACAGTGTGCTGCTAAGTTCATGATGCTGGGAATGAGGCATCTACACAAGGCCTGTTCCCCATGCCCTTCCCTGGTACCTGTAGAAGAATCTGAGAGCCTAGCTACTGTGAAATCTCCTTCCTCAGAGAGCTACAAGGGACCCCCACTCCTGCCTTGAGGATCTGATTCCCTTTCACAGTCCATCTCTTACTGGTATTTATCTGCCCATCTGTCCATGGCATTAGTAACTCTTCTAAGAGACGCTACCCCTAACAATCTGTCTTCATGTCCCCTTGAGCATCTCATACCAGAACTTTCAAGTACTACACTGTGAAATCAAAGGACAGGCAGGGATCAGAAGTCACATGACCACATGAAGAATCAAATCTCCCCATAATGGACGAAGCACAGTCAATCATTAAAGCAGTGTCACTATAAGAACACCTGGCTACTCCNCATTTTGTTTTCTACCTAATTTAAATATATTCAAGGGATTATTATATTTTTGTTTTGGGATGCACGTCTATAAAAATGTCATCCAGGAGCCAGGAGTGGTGGCGCATGCCTTTGATCCCAGCACTTGGGAGGCAGAGGCAGGCAGATCTCTGTGAGTTAGTTCAAGGCCAGCTTGGTCCACAAAGCAAGTTCCAGAATAGCCAGGGCTACACAGAGAAACCTTGTACCAAAAAACCAAAACCAAAACCAAAAGAAAAACTAAAGCAAACCATAACAAAAATAAATAAATGAAACTCTGTCTCAAAAAAACAAAACAAAAACAAAAAAAGTCATTAAAGGATCTCAATAATAAGAAGGGGTGGAGATGAACTACAAGAGAGGAGCACATTTGAATACCACTGAAGTTAAGCTAGCGTATGTCCACATCAGCATGTAAAGCTTGAGGGCGACAACTGTAAAACTATACATGGTAACCACACACACACAAATAACAAAATATACATAAAAAGAAAATAAGAAAGGGATTTAAACATTTCATTACAAAATCAACTAAACTGAGAGATGGCTCAGTAGTGAAAGAGTACTGGCTGCTCTCTGCAGAGGACCTGGGTTTGGTTCCCAGTATCCACAAGGCAGCTCACAACTGTCCATAACTCCAGTTCCAGGGAATCCCGTCCTCTTCTGACCTCTGCAGGCACCAGGCATGCATGCAGCGCACATACATACATGTAAACAAAACACTTACACACATAAAATAAAAACAAATAAGTCATTTTTTTAAAATCATCTAAACAGAGAGTAGAGCAGGAAATGAGGAANAGAAGTATTAGACACAAAGTATATCAACAGCAGTGACATTAGTCCTCAAGAGCNGCAATTACAATAAACGTAAATGGAAAAAGTGTCAATCTAAAGAGA
Organism: Neotoma lepida; assembly: GCA_001675575.1. Taxonomy (NCBI): domain Eukaryota; kingdom Metazoa; phylum Chordata; class Mammalia; order Rodentia; family Cricetidae; genus Neotoma; species Neotoma lepida. Next base: position 272,182 of record LZPO01044390.1, read on the forward strand.
AGGGATCTGGGCCAGTGAAATCTACAAGTAAAGGGGTCTGCTATTAATCCCAGGAACCCATAAGGTGGAAAGAACTGATAATTATAAGTTGTCCCCCAATTTCTACATGTGAGCCGTGGTACAGGTATGTGTGTGTTACACATACACAAGTAAATAAAAATAAATGTAATTTTAAAAATTTAAAGATAGAGCCTGGCCAAGTAATTAAAAAAAAACAAAACAATCATATGCTCTCTACCTGAAACCTTTTCTAGCCAAACAGATTGAAAGTGAAAGGATCACCCATGTGGACAGGATGCAAGGTAGCCACTATATCAGAACAGAATTTAAACCAATGTGTCACAAGAGGGAAAGGAACCAATACAGGAGGGAGCTATGACAGTAACAGACCCCTATCATACATGAAGCAAAATGACAGAACAAGAGGAGAGATGGACCATTCTACAGCAGTGGTGACTTCAACACCCTCTCACCAGAGGGTAGAACAACCAGATAAGGAAGAATTCCTCGAACCCTCGAGCATGCACAGAGCATTGCCAGCCATGGTGGCATCTAAGCTCCTCCCTGGTGTATATGTAACATTTCCAAGTTAGACACATGTCAGGCCACAGAAAAACCTCAACAGATATAACATATACTCTCCAGCCACTTTGAGGTCAAGTGAGACATTAAAAATGAATAAAACTGGAATACTTATGAATTTATGGAAATTAGACTTCACACTCCTAAACAACTACTTGAGAATACAAGAATCAAGAGAAATGTGAGAATATACTTAGAAATGATACAAATCAGAGTGTTGCCCCCCCCAAAAAAAAAACTGGTGGGGCGATTTTAAAAATAAATCATTGAAAGGGGAAATACATAGCTATAAACATTTCATTTACAGACAAGTGATCTCAAATAAACAACTCGTCATACATACAGAATTAGGAAAAAGAAAAAAGGAAAAAAACCTATTCCAGAGCAAACAGAAGGGAGAAATAAAGAGGAATGATACAAAAATCAACAAAGCAAAGAATGGGAAAACATCTGAGGAAAATCAATGGAACCAAAGTCAGATCTTTGGAAAGATCAACATAACTGATGAACCTTGTAAAGAGATCCAAGAGAAAAAGACTCATGACGAAGGTCAGGAGAGTGGGGCCATCGCTAATTACGGGAATGAAACAGGCTGTGAGAGAATACCACGAAACCAAAATGAAAAGGGCAAATTTCCAGACATACAAAAGCTACCAGACTGAGCCACGAGGAAACTGAATGTTTGGACAGACCCACAGCGAGAAGGGAGGCTGGAAGAATAATTTTAAAAATCTCCAACAAAATCCCCGGACCCAGGGGTGTTGCTTTTGAAAAGTCTGCAAAACATTCAAAGAAATTACATCAACTCTTATAAACTTATCCCCAAATACTGATGAGAGAAAACTTTCTATCTCATCCTAGGAGGCCAGTATTACCCCAATCCCAAAGCCAAATAAAGATACTAAACACAAGGAAAAATCTACAGGCCAGTGTCCCCTAATGAACAGTGTCTCAAAAACTCTCAACAAAAATACCGGCAAATCCTTTCAGCATTTTAAAGACTTTGTGCATGCTGGGTAAACGAGTCTATCCCTGGGACTCAGGGGCAGTCCGCACATGAAAGCAACCAGTGTGATCATGCTGCATGCTGAATTCAGAAATAACCAATCATCTCAGCTAATGCAGGACCAGCACTGGGTAAGCTGCAGCACTATTCCATGATGAAAACACTTAGTGATCTCAGCACCAAACGAGCCATGTGTGAAGAGCCCACAACAAGCACCGAGTGCAGGCTAGGCCCTGTAGTTCAGTTGGTAGAGCACTTGCCTAGAATGCATGGGGCTTTGGGTTCGATTCCCAGGTGGATATGATATCTATAAGTGCAGGGCTCCTGAAGTGGGCACTGGAGAACAGAAGCTCAAAGTCATCCTTGGCTACATGGTAAATTTGAGGCCAGCATGTGCTACTTGAGTCCCTGACTCAAAAACAGAAAACAAAAACACCCTATGCCCTGGTGAGGATGGAGGCCTTTGTCTATAGGAAGCAGGAGGTCTTCTTAACCATTGTTCAAGTTGTGTGTGTGTGTGTGTGTGTGTGTGTGTGTGTGAGAGAGAGAGACAGAGACAGAGACAGAGACAGAGACAGAGACAGAGACGGAGAGATACAGAGAGAGAAGAAGCAAAGGCGGGCAGGTTGGAAAGGAATAAGTTGTCAGTACAGCCTTGAATATCATCTATAAGTGTCTTAGCAGTCTGGGCAGAAATGAAGCTACTCAAAAGAGACCCTTGTGTCTCTCAATCTGACTGTCAGACTGTTGAAACAATGGGCCCCAAAGAAATGGGGAATTTTCCCCCAAGGCACCTGCCAGAGGGGAACTTGACTCCTGGAAAGAGATTTCACAAGGTCCTAACATCGTATCAGAACACCTTACAGGATGATGGACCAGTGACTGGCAGGGCCAGTGACTGGCAGGGCCACATCTTGACCAGGGCTGCTTAGATGTGCATGTCCTGGGCCTCTGTTTAAACTTTGACCTCACATCAGGACCTGAAGACAGACTTACGAGGTCTGCTGGATCTCCTCCTCCCTCTTCCCAAGGTGGCCNCTGAATAAACCTCCTTTTTATGCTTTCTGAGGATGGGTGGCCAGACCTGAACTGGGGCACAGACTGTGACCTNCAAGTTTGATAACGGAACAAATGAAGCAGCAGGACATCTCCGCTAACAGAGAAATTATTGTGTTCGCCCACAGCAACAAGCCATCCAGAAAGGAAACTTCAGCNNAATTCNACATACAGTAACACCGACGAGAATAAAACNCTTAGGATCTCACTTAGNCAAGAAGGGGAAAATCTTGTACAGTGAAAATCACAAAAGACTGCCGAAAGAAATTAAAGACACATCAATGAAATGCCACCCCNGTTCATGGNGCTGCTGAAGCAAACCAAGACTGAGCAACTTACACATAACAGTAACAAATTTCTCACAGCACAGGACGATGAGTCCAAGGCCAAGGTGTTTTGAGACCCGGCNTCTGTTTCCAAGATGGCACCACCTCACTGTGTCCTCAAGAGGGGACTAAAGACACTGTGTCCTTGCACAGACGAAGTGAAAGAGCAGAGGGTAGTACACACACACACTACCTTCATGGGGGTGTTAAGCTCATTCGGGAGACCAAAGCCTACAGTCACCTCTCCAAGGCCACACCCCTCAGCAGCATCAGATTTTGGAGAAACACATTTTGGAGAAACTACAGCCAGTGGAAAAGCCATCCAAGGTGACCTACAGATTCTAAGCAANCCTTATCAAAATCCCAATGGTAGTTTTGGTTTGGTTTGGTTTTCGGCAGCATTGAGGATTGAACCATGTGGGGAAATGCTCTACCTCAGAGCTATAGCCTCAGTCTTCCCAATGGTAGTTTCTGCAAAACATGGAAAACCCATCCTGAAATTCAGGCTGAATTTCAAGGAAGCCAATGCATTCTTGACAAAGAGGCAAGTGGGTGGATTCACAATTTCTGGTTTTAAAAACCAGAAAGCAGAGGTAGGCGGATCTCTGTGAGTTCGAGGCCAGCCTGGTCTACAGAGTGAGTTCCAGGAAAGGCGCAAAGCTACACAGAGAAACCCTGTCTCGAAAAAACCAAAAAAAAAAAACAAAAAAAAACCCAGAAAGCTACAGTCACCAACACTCTGTCTCTGGCATAAGGACAAATATTTGGACCCAATGTGTTGTTGCATATCTATAATATACTGTAACCAGCACTGGAGAGGCCCAAGCAGGATCTCCTAAGCTACAATAGACCCTGTCTCAAGAAAAAAGACAGACAAACCTACAGACCAATGAGACAGAATACAGCATCCAGAAATCACATACATGGCCAAATGATTATTTCCTCCAAAGCTATAGGCTTTAATGTTGGCAGGTCCTCACATTGTGAATATATAAGCATGCACACACACACATACACACACACACACACACACACAGAGCACACAGTTGTTTTCAAATGGATTGAAAGCTATTCCCGATCTCAAATCCCGTGCCTCCTTTACCATCAAGGCTGCATCCACCTTGCCATTGTCCACAGCATCCTAGCTGCGGCTCACACACAGCAGCCTGGAACCTCCAAACTGAATAAAAAGGAAAAGGCAACTTGAGCTCTCTGCTTCCTGACTGTGGTGCAATTCCTGCTGCCTCTCCCTCCTGCTGCCCTGCCTCCCCTGCTAGGATGGACTGCACCCTCAAACTGTGAGCCTAATAGACCTTCCTCCCTTGAGTGGCTCTGTCAGGTGTTCAGTCACAGCAACATGAGCGGTAACTAGCGTAACGCTTGATACCCAGAATGCCGGAGCACATTTCAGACTTGACAACAGAGGAAACTGATTCAAAACCGAGCCAAGAACTTGAACACACACTCTCCCCAAAGGCTGATACATGGATAGCGGAGGCTGGGGAGTTTGTAGTGTTTAATAGAGATGGAGTTCCAGCTTGGGGAGATGGGAGCTCTGGAGGTAGCTGGGTGGTGGTAACAGCACTGACCTATATATGAAGCAGTGCTCATGCAGTATTTTATCATCATAAAAATATGTGAAATCAGTGACTCCTCTAAGGCAGAAGGATAGATGGATCATCTGCCAATGGGAAGGAGGATGTCAAGGAGCCAGTCTTTGGGCTCCGTTGGAGACTCTGCTGGCCCCTGAGGTGAGGAGTGCAGAGGACATGCTCTCACTTCTCCTCAAGTATCTTCTCCCAAAGCTAGTCAAGGATGGAATCACAACACATACTGTCCCCACCTGCCTGAGCTGATCCAGGCCCTCTGTGCTGGATCCCACCTCAGCTGTCCCCATAGGGAAGCAAATGCTCTGGTTTGGATGAAAAATGTCCCCAAAACGCTCCTGTGTTACAGGCATGGTCCCCAAATGGTATTGCTACTGGGAGGTGACTAGATCATGAAGGGTGTCCCTTCTTTGGTTGGTTAATCCAGGAACGGGCTGTTAGGTGTAGAGCCTGGAGGGAAGAAGGTTTCTGGAGTTGTCTCTGAAGGCCACTTTGTCCCTGGTCCCTTGCTTTCACTACTCCTAGATAGAGGGTGAGCAGTTTGCTCTGCCATGCCCTTGATTGTGCCTCACCACAGGACATAAGCAATGGAGCCAGACCCATATGGGCCATGAGCCAGAACAACTCTCTCCTCCCCTAAGCTGTTAACAGGTAGTGTGCCACAGTGACGGAAAGCTACCACCATACATAAGCCCTGTAGACAATGACGCCGGCACCTCCACGCTGATAGAATGACCAAGAAAGTGCCGGCATCCTTCATGCAAGAGGAAGAGATGACCATAGGCCAGGAGGAAGTCTGCCAGCCAAACACCATGGGAAGAAAGGATAAATCAGAGCAGACACAGAATTCACACAGCTCAATAAAAAAGCAAGCAACTGGATTTTAAAATGGGCAAAAAACCTGAGCAGACATTTCTCAAAGAAGACCCAAGTGGTCTACAGCACACTCTTGCTCCAGATCACAGGTCACCAGAGACACAAACGAAATCCACAACAGGATGTCACCTCACATCTGTTAGCAAGAAGCAACAGGTGGTGGAGAAAAAGGAGGAACTCTTTACACTGCTGGTGGGAGTAGAATCTAGGTCAGCCACCAG
>LZPO01044390.1:277910-291309 GCA_001675575.1 Neotoma lepida
ACGAACCACTATGATATACAGCATCCAAAGGAACTGAGGCCAGGCTGTGGAAGACACACCCACACCCCAGCTTTACTGCAGCACTCACTACTCACAGCAACCATGACACAGAACCCACGTGGGTGTTCACGGACATGAGAATGAGAAGGTGTTGTGCTGGCACACAACACTGAACATGAAGGAACTCCTGTCCTGTGCCAACACAGAGAAACCTGGTGGACACTGTGCTAAATGGAACAATCTGGGCACAGAACGAACAGCATGTGACCTTACTCACAGGTAGACTCNAACAGCCTAAAGATGTGGAACACAAGGCTGGCTTTCTGGCTGGCAGAGGTGGAAAAATGGGGAGACATTAATCCAAGGCAGAGAAAGAGCTCTGGTCTGGCAGTTGGGCAAGTTCTGCAGACCTGATGGGCAGTGGGTGAATACAGATGACAATCTATACTATGTGCAAAGACTTAGAGAGGGCTGAGAGACGGCTGGCCTGTGGTTCAGAGAACCTGCCTGACGTGTGAGGCCCTAGGTTCAATCCCCAGTAACACACACACACACACACACACACACACACACACACACCTGCTCAGAGACTAGATTTTAAGTGTGACCCTGACAAGTGATGGCTATGCCAAATAACTCGGTGGTCACTGTTTCACAGCCTATCTGTATATGAAGCCATTGGACTCCATACTTTAAATCCTTGGATATTCATCTGTTCCTGCAGACTCTCTCCAGGCTCCTACACTCTATGGCTACAGCTCACCAGGGCCCTAAGGCTGGACTCCCCAGCAAGTTGGCTGCACAGTGGATCTGGTGTGTCTGGGAGGAAGGGATGTCTGTAGACAGCTCAGCTAGCACCATGCACATAATATTTATCTGCAGGTTGCTGGGAGTGAGAGATAAGCATTCAGGTATTTTTCCATGGAGGGGGTCTTGTCTCCTTGGATCAAAGTTAAACAGAAACTCGAGTTAACTGAAGCGTCCTAAAGAACAGCAGCATTTCGAAGTCTCACATTTGATTAAGGAGCCAGATAAAAGCCAAGGTGAGAATAGCTGGGAGCTCACGGGGTCCACGATGGAGGGAGAGTCTATGGCATATGAGGACTGCTAGGGTGATAAACACAGCAGAGCCCCCCCCCCACACACACAGCATACTCCCACTGCTATTCAAATGCTCCACAACCGGCCAGCATGGTCCAAGAGGTTCAGAGGTTCAGTCACACTGTGTGTGACTCTTCGTTATACCTAGTATGTCTGCAAGCCTGTTGCAGATGCAAGATTTGGAGTCCCTGGACCTTGCTTTCTCCCAAGAGCTTTNAGGCTCCCTGGGAAACTGTACCTGCCTCTGTTGTCATTCACAGGGTAGGCAAGGCTTTGAGACATGGAGGGGTGAGAGTAAGGCCAAATACCNGGGTTCATGTAACCCCTTAACTCAAGCTCCATGTCATTCCCAGGTCCCACTCAGATACCTGAAAGGTTTCCTGAAGGCAGCGGCAGGCCNAACAGTAGCCCTACTCATGGGCAGCTGGAGGTCAGTACTTGTGGGGGCAGAGGCGAGAACCCTGGGTGCTATACCCCTGCACACCTTCATTCTCTCCCCCATATACCCAAAGGACAAGCCTATATAATAAGACCCTTCCCAGGGGCCTAGTTGCATGCTGACCAGCAGATCCAGCCATGTCAAGGAGCTCCCATGGGGTGACCCTCTACCACCTAGCTGTCACACTTCACATANCGACTGAACGCTGTCATGTTTCCCCTGATACCGGTCATTTGCCTCATGGTCTCCCTCAGGGGTCAGGAGAAAGGACATGGGTGAGGAGCTCTACGAGCTTGGCTAGACAAGTGAGCACAGAGGCCACAGGGTGCTAGACAGGGCCAGGTGTGCAAGGTGAGGTATGTAGATGTATAAGGCCAGGACTGTTGAACCAGGTGTATATAGGTATTCAGGTATTTTTCCATAAAAGTGTCTCGTCTCTTCAGATCAAAGTTAAACAGAAACTTGAGTTAACTAAAGTTGGGTGTGTAAGTCTGGGTGNGTAGGGGCGCAGAATTAGTAGTACAAGGCCAAGTGTGCAAGGCCAGGGGCTTAGGTGACTGCAGGACTCAGACTACACCCCACCGGCCTGGATGAGGGGAATGGGGCAGGGCCCACATTATAGGGGGAAGCACCCACCATGGTTCTGGTCAGACCCTAAGGAGGAAGTACATGCTCCCTTGTAGAAACTCATGATTCCCAATCCCCACACCTCCATGTAGTCAAGGACTGTCCCTGCCCCTGGATGGTCGTGGGGCTAAGATCCGAACCCAGCACCTCCCACTCTAAAACCTCNCAGCCACCAGTAAGGGGTTAGGGAAACACTGTTGGGGAGGGCTCGATCTTCCTCCTCATTTTTCTTTCTGGGCCCACCAGGAACTCCACCTGTCCCACTCCACACTAAGGTAGGAGTGATCAGCAGGAGTGGGGTTCACCCTGGAGTGGAGGAGCCAGGGAGAGAGAGGCTGAGGGGCTGGAGAAGGTAAAGGACTCTCCTGNTCCTACCCCTGAGTTTCCATGGAAGCCTCCCCCACCAATCCCTGGAATGGGGCCTTAGCTCAATGAGGTTTGCCACCCAGATGTGGCCTGCAGAGAGGTGGACCATGAGTGCTGATGGACCAGTCCCCAGGACCTTGCTGGGATGCAGCCCAATGTGTCCAGATGTTCAGCCACGGGCTGACCAGACAGACACAGTTAAAGACATTTGTGGCCCATGAAGCTCCACTGTAAGGACCACATGTGCTAGCTCTGGCCCTGCACCCCCCATGTGGCTCAGCCCTCACTCAAAGGAGGCTCGGCCTTCCTTCCAGCACCTAACAGGACCTATGCCTTTGTAGCCTCTGGCTGCCCCTGAAGCAGACACATGGCCAGGCCCTCCTAACCCTGGATAGCAGCCCACATGACTCCCCATCATCTTGCATGGCCCCAACAGACGATGTGGTAGGTTGTTCTCCTGTCCAGACACATTCCTGTGGAGCTATCCATGCAAGATGGGCTCTGCCAGCTGTGGCCAGGTGCAGGCCTCCACCGGGAGGCAGCCTGAGCCACTCCACATTCAGCTATTCCAAGGATGGAATGTGTGTGGGACTGACGCCCTGGGACACCAGCTGGGTAAGATCTGAGCCTATAGCCCTGGGGTAGCCCCACCCTCTCAGGTCCAGCTGTGGCCCCGGATGAAGCCATGAACATCTCCCTTGGCTTCTGCACAGCCCAGGCCCTTCCTGGAGCAGGCCCACACATCCAACTCCTCTGCNTGTAGTCTGTCCCTCACCCTCTATATCCATCTTCTCAGCCAGAGACCTGTTCATCCTCTGGGTGGTCCTCCACCCGCCTGTTCCTCCATTCCAGCCCCTCATGTGCCTCTCTCCTGGGACTGAGTACTATGTATCCAGTGCTTGACCCTGCCTTACCTGTAGCCCTTTTCTTGCTATACCCTAGGCCTGCACAGGGTCTGTGCAGGCTCTGGGCCAGCAACTTGCCAGGAACCAGCAACTTGCCAGGAACCATCCAAGTTCATCCTGCTGGCACCCAACNAGATGATTCCCTTCAGAATCCCAGGGAACCCTCATGGCTGCATTACTACATACCTGAAATTACTACAGCAGAAACTCCTTTGGGTCCAGCATAGCCTCCCAGCTCCAGAGCCCATTGACTAAAGGTCAAGGCNACTTCCCCTCATGCAGNGGACAGATGTCATGTCTAACAGGCTGGCNAAGGCCTCCCAATACAAACAATAGCTGAGAAGTTAGGAATACAGCTTGATAGNACTATCCAAAGGCCTGGTCCCTGACTAGACACAAAAGAAAGTTACCTAGGGCCTGGGCCAACTGCCCCTGCCCTGCCCTGATCCTGGGATAATCTGAAGAATGGCTCCCTCTTCTGTTCACATAGCCATCATGTAGCCATCAAAGGCTATGTACCCCAGAGCTTGGCTGGACAGAAGCATGTGGGTTGTATAGGAGGCTGGAGCCTACGACTCTCCCTGTGTGGCTGGCACCTTTCAGCCTTTTGGCTAGGCTAGCTTGGGCCACAGGGAGAACTTCAGACAACGTGGCTCAGAGGGTAGAGACAAGGACAGAGCAGCCAGAATTTGGTAGGAATCAAAGCTCCCTCGTTCGTGTCCCGTTACTGCTTCGTTTCTCAATCTCCATCCTGTGACCGAGGCAGCCCCTGGCTAACTCTGTGTGGACTAAGTCTCTCTGTGACTCAGGGAGCACCTCGAGCAGGTGATGACCTGTCACACCTGCTGCAGACANAGAACCTGCAGTCATGGCCACGCCAAGACCCCAGCCTCCTCCCCTTCACAGAACACCATACCCCAGCACCTCTCCAATGCCACTACCTAGGCTCAGAGAGNCAGGGGCGGGGATCTTGTGCCAGACTTTCATCAGCCCTGGTTGAGCTCTCTTGACAAAGCAAAAAGGAGAATGACAGGATGGAGGCCTCTTGGTTACCTGCAGCTGGCCCAATGAACACACAGTACCCATCCTCCTGAGAAGGGAGTGAGGCACAGTTGACCGGCAGCCTGCCCCCATCTAGGTAGTTCCAGCATCCATCCTCCAGGACCTCACAGAACTGACGGCAAGGCGGCAGGGCAGGTGGTGGGCCTGGACCACATGAGGGAGCCAGTAGCAGACAGAAGAACCAGGCAAGGAAGGGATGGCAGTTTGTCTGGAGGAGGNGCCCCCAGGCCCATGCAGTGGCCTCCACCTCCTCATTGTTTTTGTGGTGTAGATGGTTAGGCAGCCAGAAGTGTCCAATACCTAGGTGGCTACAGATGGTCAAAGTGGGCGGCAGGGGCAGGCATCGGCTGGTAGAGGTCAGAGAGCCAGTTCCCAGCAGTGTAGAGTCATTGGAAAGCTCAGGCCCTGAAGAGGTAGCCACGTGAGAAACCCAAGCACCAGGGAACTCAGGTAAAGCTGCTACTTGAGAGAGTTGGGCTGAGGGATCAGAGGAAGGGACAGAGAGTAAACCGTGCACACTCAGAGAAGCCGTCACCAGGGGACCCGTCACCAGGGGAAGCAGAAGAGGTATGTGCCTNTGGATGTCAGAGTGGACATCAGAGTGTCNGTGCTGCTGGCTGGGCCTGGATGCCATGGGCAAGAGTCCTTTCCCCTCCAGATGCTGGGGCTGCCTGGGGGGCTTCTGGCTCCCCCAGGGAGGAGCCCTGGTTTGTGTAAAAGAGAGAAAAGCTCTACCTGGGGGTGCTGGTGGCACTGAGGGTCTTCTCAGTGGTGCCTGGAGGCTGCTCAGGGAGGGAGGTGGCTGGGTGGGCACAGCCAGGGTGCCAGCCTCAGTTGTCTGAACATCTGGAGAACTTGGAACACCACTGCTTAGCCAGAGAGTGGTCTCACCCTCCTGGGGGGTGCTGGAGAGCTCAGTAGGAGTGAGGAGGGCTATAGGGATGGAGGAAGCCGAGGCTTCCATCCCAGCAGAGTTCTCAGCAGCCGTGTCCTCATCCCACAGCTGGACGAAGCTCCGAATGCCCTGAGCCACATTCAGAATCTTGGCTCCAACGCCGGCAACATTCTCCTCCTTCATGTCTGGGCTCGCCGCAGAGGCCGTCGGGGGGATGGGGATGACGGGGGTTGTAGGGGTCCCACTCTGGCCAGCTTGCTGATCCTCCAGGGGCAGCTTGGGGTTGGCAAGAGTCGTCTGCTGTTCTGTGAAGCCATCCTGGGGGACCACGTGCGTGGCGGGGTTCTCTGTGAGCTGCACAGGTGAACTGATCTGGGGCTCAGAGACCCGGTCATCGGTCTTGGTGGGCCACAGCCACAAGAGAGGATTCAGGGGATTCCGGGAATTCCCATCAGCCCTGGCAGGCTCAAGGCAGCAGGAGAGCAGCAGAGGCAGCAGCAGCAGCCAGAGGCGTCTGCTGGGGTTGGGAGCCATCAGGGCAGTGCAAGCCTCTGAGCTGGGGCGGCTCCTGTGGTCCTGGAGGTGGGGCCTGNCAGGTCCCCACCCTCCCCCATTCACGTTTCCCAGTCTCACTCCTCTGCCTCTTCCCTCTGGCAGAAGGGAAGGAACCCAGCCTGAGAATCAAGGTGACCCACCAACCGGTACCTTCAGATTCCATTTAACTCCTTCCTCCCTGCACCTCCAGGAGCAGCCACAGAGCAGAAAGGCAGTCACGGGACACCCAGTGGAACTCCAGCTTGTGCTACTGAGAGCTGCTGAGACTCTGCTGAGAGTGTGTGTGGGCGTGGGGGGCCTGGCCAGGGTCCTTGGGGACATGGAGGCCACGCCCTAGCTCCCACTGCCTCCATTGGAGAACACCCGGAAGTCCTGGCTGCTGGCCACCATTCTGTGATGAAATGGAGTTTGAAAAATGTTCAGCTTGCTGCTGTTCCAATTCTTGGGTTACAACTGTTGCTTCAGAGACAGGGTGGGTATCTGTTCCTTCCCCAACCCCCCAACCCCCCATCCCCAGTTAACCTGCAGCCCTCCTACCTGCTCAAACCCTAAAGCCATCAATTCATCCTGTCCCTTGGACCCCAAGAGCCCACTGGGGCCTTGGTGGACACATTACTTCTTTCTCTAACTTATTCTTAAATTCTCTCACATGACCTGCCTGTAGCGCTCTCGCTACAGTGACCTGCTCTGTTGTTCTTTGTGTCTCTAGGTCCTTGAAAGTGTTTCAAAACTAACTCTTGGGAGTTGCTTCAAATGAATAGACTGTAGCAGTGGTTGAGCCTCAAGATGAAGGAACAGGGAAATGGACTCCAGCTGTGTGTAGAGGGCATGCATGGCATTGCTTAGTGGCTTGTGAGGACACTCTAATCATAAGTCCTTCAAAGCGAGGCTGGGGAGTGAGAGTCCTACCCACAGCCTAGGTGGAGCCCAGGGGCTAAAATAGAGCTGGGGGCCAAGTTCATGTGTATTGGGACTCCACCATTATCAGGTGTCACCTTAGGCTATGTCGCAAGAGTGACAGAGTCAGGGCACTGCTGCTGCTCAGGCATAGGCTTCACCAGGTCAGCCTGCAGCTGTGTGCTTCCCGTACTGCTTCTGTTCTTTTCCTTCANACAGCTTCAGATAAAACCTCACTCTATCTAGAGTAAACCAGGAGCCGTAGGTGGCTTGTCAATCCTGCAGCCTGCTCTAGGTTGCAGCACACCGATACCTATCAGCCTTCCCTGCCCTGATCCCATGAGGTCAGGCAGGCTTCTACCACTCACTTCAGAGAGGCTGAATGGTCACCCAGGACATCCTCCTGCCTCAGGGCCCACCTGCCTGACTGTGAACCCTATGCAACAGCAAGATGTAGGTGGGGAAGGGTCATGCTTGCTTGGCTACCTGGCCACATGTCTCACCAGCCCCTACAACACTGAGACCTGTTGGATAGCTAGATTTGGGGGTTAGGCTATGGGCAACCATCCATGTGACCCACATACCCTAGGGCTTTGGACAGAGAGGCCCAGGCTACAGCTGGGTTTTCACACTTCCAAAACACTCTGTATCTAATCAAAGCCATCATCCACAGAAATGAAGCCAAGGAGACAGAATGCCCTGCAAGCCCCCACATTCCATGGTCCTGCTTCCAGGACCCCACAGGGCACAGCTCTCTGCCTCGATCCCATGACTGCTGAAGTGGGTGAAAAATGTACCCCAGCCGCACCCAAGATGGGTAAATGCATTCGAGTAAGGAGTACTGGCGCTGTGAGTGGTCCTGGTCCCACTTCTCACAGGGCCTGGAGGGATGGGCTTGGCTTCTCTAGGATGCTGTAGGTACCTCATATCTATCTGAACACTTCCAACCAGAGCANCACCTGGGACCCCCTGCCCCTACCCTCCCCCAGGAGAGGTCGGCTTTAATCCAAGAACTTTACTCCTCCCAGCTCTGTACAAAGTCCAAGCCAGTGTGGATCCCAGCTATCCTGTGACAGCAGGGACAGCTGCTCAGGCTTCCTCCAGGCCCTCAGTGTCCAGGCAGGATGCTAAAAGAATGACTCCAAGGGAGGGCATGGTGCCTGGAGCCTGGGCCCTAAGTGAGGGTGGAGAGCAGTCTCAGGACCAGGAGGAGCATGGAGGCAGGAGTAGTCCTCAGGGAAGTGGGGCCTCATTAGGGGGGAGGAACTGGGCCAGCAGAAACAGGTTAGCTACAGAGGAGGAGGGGCAGGAGCTCAGTTCAGGAAGAGACCTGAGAATGAGAGGCCAAAACATCTCAACAAAAACAAGTGTCCAATGGCCAGCAGGCAGGNAGGTGGCAAGGGTCACACTGAGATNAACTCTGGAGAAGTAGCCACTGCCAAGGACGGCCACCCTTAGTCCCATTCAGAAAGGCCCAACAGAGGGACAGATCTCTGTCACTCCATCCCCAGCACTGGTTTCCTCAACACTTTTGTCCCTTCCCTGCTCCTGGCCTGGGGTTCCTAGCAATGATGACTCAAAGCAGGACCGGACCCCACTCCAACACTGCTTCTAATTGTTACTTTGTAGTCCCTGGCTTCCTCCCTCAGTTTCCCCAGTGACAAAAGAATCTTCCCATCCAAAGTCCATGAAGCTGGCAATCCTAGAGAACTGAGTACAAAGGTGAGCCCAGCAGAGTCCCCACACCAGCCAGGCACATGCTGAGGGCCCTGGGAGAGCCCATTCCACAGAATGAAGAAATAGAGACATAGAGGCCACAGGCCTAGCTCAAGGGCCCAGAACTCTAAGAGTGAAGACATGGCACCTGGCAGCCTGCGCATGAACAAAAACCCACACATACACTCTCATGTAATCACATACCAGAGCTTGACCACCAGGCTATGTCCCTTCTACAGCCTCAGCCAGCTGCCCCTCCTGGCCCCACTTTCTCTAAACTGTCTCCAGAGTTACTGCCACCCTCCCCTAAGGCTGAGTGTAGCGGCGATGCTGCAGTGTGATGAAACAGCCCCACAGGCATGTCCCCAACTGTCCCCACATCAAAATGTGGGGCGTCATCAATCAATAGCTGTCTAAAGGGCAGGGCTGTGTTGTTTGGATCAGAATTCAGCTGCAGACAGCTGGAGACCAAGTCCTTCTCTAGGACTGGCGCAGTCACGTGCCCACATCTCTGCCTCTGAGTCTTACGTCTCCAAGTTAATCCCCATGATGCTTACATCTGTCTTAGAGATGCCCAGTGAACAGTCTGCTTGAAAATTCCCTAATGTGATTTCATGCCTCGAAGTATCTCTGGAAAATCCCAGGGCAGAGTCCAGAACCCCTCCCCCACTGCATGTANGAGGAGAGGGGACTTTGGCAGGGAAGAGGGGGAGGAAGACCTCATCCCCTGCCTCATTCAGATGGTTATTCCTGGGACCACTTGCCTGGAAGGCTGGCCCTGCACTCAGGGCCTCAACATGAAATTTCTGGGCAAAGGCAGGAGCCAGGGATAGAGGCATTGCTATGGCAATAGGTCCTATTTCAAGGGGCCTATGGAGGAGGGCAAGAGGCCCTCCGGTCCTGAGTGCCTACACCTCATCCAGCATTCACTTGTACTTAGCACTCCCCCACCTTGTCGCTCATTTCGGGCACATCACATATTCAGCATTCACTCATGAGCACCATGGACAGATTCGAGCTCAGGCTCGAAGCTTTGGCTTCCATCAGGAGTCTTGCACTACATATGCACATGTACACACACTCATGGACACACATTCCCACACAAGTGTACTTACACACACACATACATGCCCACTCAGTACACTCCAACACACATGCTCATGCTCACACATTCACACGTACACACATGCTCATAGAAACACCTGTGTACTCAGGGAGAACCAAGGTCCTAGCCTACTAGAGGCCATCATCTCTGTCCCGCCCCATCTGGCATCACTCTGTGTGCCCATAAGAGGTCAGGGTTTCAAATGCCGTATCATCCTTTGGGGAGGGAGAACGGAAGCTGAGGAGTCAGGGGCAGCCCTAACCCATTTCCCTGCCATTGCCTGGTCAAGGGAGACCTCAGACCCTTTGGACAGCATAGTGTCATGCAGGATCTGGGAGAAGCATGGAGACTGCTTGTCCCAGATAATAACAGCCACCATGCCAGGGAAAGAACCCAAGCTAAAGCGAGATCCCTACATCTAAGGAAAGGTAGAGAGGGGACATTGTCTAAGGGCTAAGAACCTGGTGAAGAGGAGGGCCAGGCTGGAGTCCATACCCATCTGACTCAGGTTCATTCCCTGGCAGGATGAGTGTTGAATATGGGGGCTGGGCTGGGCTGGGGGGACTGTGTCCCTGGAGCAAACATGTGAGATCTCAAACAACTCATCTCAAACTAGGCTCAATCACTCTGTCCCCCCAGGCAGCCACTGAGAGTATCTCCCATGAGCTCCCACCCCAGCTCCTGAAGAGCAGAAGGAATTGGTCAGAAACACAAGGATCAACACACAGCGGGCTCCAGGAACAGCAATGCCACAGAAACAGGCCACCTCCGTGCTCCAGATTCCCAACTGTGAGCCTGCAGCTTCCCTTCTTCTCTCNGGCAGTTGTGAGAACAACTTTCCTAGAAGTCAGTGTCCACTGGCAACCTGTGATTTGAGGAAACGTCTGAGGCCTTCTTGGACTGCATCTGAGTCTGACCTTGGGCTGGCTCTCCTACTCTGTTGCCCGTCACCTTGTGAGGAAATATGTCACTTCTATCCCTAGGTACCAGTGCCCGACTTGTTTGGTATAGCCCTTGTAGTCTGTCAAGTATAACCCTTCCGGAAGCCATGGCTGAGGCTCCTGTTGGCAGAGCTCTCACAGTGTGGAACCTGGAAACCAAGCCATTCCATGGGGCCTGTGGCAACACACTTGTGCTGACCTCTACAGAGCCGTGTTCTACCTAGCTCACTTATGAGTCAACTGAGCAGCATAGCGCAGAGGGCCTCCTGAGTCTGAAGGCCGATATGGCCTCAAGGACTGGTGCAAGCTGCCCCTACAATGGCAGACAGTCAATACAGGTCCTCTCTTGATCCTCAGGGACCAGAGTCCTATGTGACTCCTTCTGCCCTCGCCAGCCAGCAAGGCTCAAGAGTTGCTCAAGGTGGGCAGTAGCAAAGCTCTGGGGAACGATCACCTCTAGATCACCCAGAAACACCTGGGAGGACAAATGATTTTATCTCAGCCTCAGAATCAAGGTACCAAGACACGAGCNGTCCCTCACTCTTGCCTGCCAAGGTCCTTGGGTGTGCCACAGCCAGTTCCTGCCATGCAAGAAGCCACTCCCTCTACACCAGCAGTCCCAGCTCAGGAATGACAGGGACACAAGGAATCTTGAGAACTAGAGAGTTACCAAATCAGGAACCTAAAGGGAGCTACCAAATCGGGAACCTAAANGGAGCTACCAAATCAGGAACCTAAAGGCGTCATTTCAGCTGTGTTTCAATCTGGCAAACTGCCTGCCCCCTTCCCGCAACCCTGGGGAGCCCAGAATGTCCCTGCTACCCTGTTACTTCCTGTTTGTAAATCCCTTGCCCTCCTNGTGTGCCCTAGGGCATCAGTGTAGCTCAGCTAAGCACAACCTCTACACTCCCAGGAAACACCAAATCTTCTTCAGGCCAGGGTCACTTTGGCTTGGGGACAACACCCTCTTCCCGTCACCATGGGGAGAAGAGGGCAAGCACCCATCTGAAAGGAGTCATTAGCTCTGCATGTACCATTCCTCCCAGCATTCAATCCCTTCCAGAAGGTTCCAAGCTCTCACTGCAGCAGCACGACACACCCCTGCCCCAAGCAAGGGTTTGTTCTGTCTTGTTGGCCCGTCTGGTCTGGTTTGGATTCCTGAATAATGCAGTCTTTTATTTTCATTAAAAACTCCAAGACACCCACATTTGANCAGGAACCGGCTCTTAGCAGAGTGAGCCGTTAAGACANAAGAGGCTGTGAGCCTCGGGATGGCTCTGGGAGACAGCTGGGAGCTCAGGGGTCAGAAGCTCATCCATCACTTCCAGGTGTCACATCTTGTGTGGAGGCCACCCTGAGACCTAGCCCATGGTATCCCTGGAGTCTGTACCTCTCCATGGGCTAGCCACTGCCTAGCCCAAAGCTGAATAGGAAAGAACAGTGACAGAGGAGCCAGGAAGTCACCACAGCCNACTGCCTACATTCCATGTGGCTCTCTCCCATGTCCACTGGCTGGGGCCAGTGTGATCTAAACCACTCCAGTAAGATTTGGGTCTTCTGTGGACTCCTTCCTTTGGATACAGAGGCCACATGGGGGGCCTGAGAGGGTCAGTCAGCACTGGAACAGTGTCCTGGTCTCACTCACTGACCCAGGCAGACCCTGGCAACTGTCCCCAAGCCTATGAGGGACAGAGCCTGGACATCTGTCATCCCAGTGTCTGTCATCCCATCAGGAGACATTTCACCCAAAAAGTAATCAAACATTGCTTGTACACTGTCCTCTGTGCCAGAAACAACCCCTATCATCTGTGAGCAGCTGTAAACTCTCTGCAGGGCACTGCACTAAGGGCAAAGTTTAAAACAAAAGGATAAAGGATGAAAGCTCTGGTGATGCCCCTTCAAGGCTCCTCAGCTCAGGAAGGGCTCACAGACAAGCTGGATAAGCTGCATGGGTTTCACAGTCTGGGCTCTACACCAGCCAGGCAGCGCCTTCTCTGGTGCCAGACTGGCTGTTAAAGTCACCTGGAACTTTCCTGGAGAGTAAGAAGAGGTGGCTACCCAGGCAGTGGTGGTGCACACCTTTNATCCCAGCACTGGGGAGGCAGAGACAGGTGGATCTCTGTGAGTTTGAGGCCAGCCTGGTCTACAGAGCGCGTTCCAGGACAGCCAAGGCTACACAGAGAGAAACACTGTCTCAGGGGAGGAGCAGGAAGAGGAAGAGGAGAAGTAGTAGTAGTTAGTAGTGGCAGCTAGGCAGTGAGAAACCAGGTGGCNAGGGCCCCACATCAAGGCTCCATGCTCTTCCGCTCCCTGGTAGTGCTCAGTCACCTGAGAAGCCTACACAGCCCCCCTCCCCGCCACATACACACACCAAGCACGCAACCCAGCATCCAAGGCAAAAGAGGGCACGTTGCATCATCTCATCTAATTTTTAACCACTGGCCTACAGAACCCTTCTTCTGTCTCCACTTGGTTCTGTAACCCTTCCCTCCCTAGGGAGGAGACTAAGTCAACTCCTACCCCACCCCCATCATCATCACCCAGGCTCTGGGGTCTCCTGGCAGAGCACGGGAGACTGCAGGAGGAAGGAGAATCTCCAGTCCTCAATCTAGACTCTTCCACTAGTGGTGACATTTCAGTGACAAGCTTTTGGCTCCTGATTAAAGGCCAAGCAGTGCCCAGTCCCACCCACAGGCTGGGGGTGTCTAGAAACACACAAGAGAGCTGTGTCCAATGGGGTCTCCACTGAGCCTCCTTGAGGAAGGCAGCCAGGGTGATGAGGATGACTGA
>LZPO01044390.1:293677-308928 GCA_001675575.1 Neotoma lepida
CCCCCACTCCACCATGTCTTTGCCTATCTTTGCTGCCAGGGATATTCTAGTCTATCTCAAAAATGAGTTGGGGGTGGGCCAGCTGGGGCTACATAGTGAAGTCCTGTCTCAGAGAGTGAGGGGAGGGGTCCCCATTCTCATGTCTTTTGAGAGTTTGTGAAGAGCTGCTTAGGTGGTTTAACCAGCTGTGAAGTGCTCTGGTTTTTCCTGACAGGCCGTTTTCGAATGACTGAGTCTACCTTTCTGCTTTTGGTATGTGTCTCACTTTCTTTTCCTGTTGCCGTGATTAAATACTCTAACAAAAACAACCTCAGGGAGGAAAGATTTACACTAGCTCACAGTTCTAGTTTCCAGTCCATCACCAGCAGGAAAGTGAAGGCACNAGGAAGGAGCTGGAAGTAACTGGGCACATGGTATCCAAGTCAGAAGCACGCATGCTTGCTAGCACTCAGCCTNCNTTCTCTGTGGTATACAGTCCAGGATCCCCTGCCCAGAGAANGGTCCCACCCATAATTAAGATGAGTCATCCCATGGCAATCCCCGACAGGCATGCCCAGAGACCCATCTCCCAGGTGGTTCTAGATTCNGTCCAGTTGACAGTTCACACTCACACATGTCTATTAAGAGTATCTATTTTGGGGGCTGGAGAGATGGCTCAGCAGTTAAGAGCGCTGGCTGTTCTTCCAGAGGTCCTGAGTTCAATTCCCAGCAACCACAGAGTGGCTCACAACCATTCGCAGTGAGAGCTGGCGCCCTCTCCTGGCCTGCAGGCATATATGCAGGCAGAACACTATACATAATAAATAAATTAATCTTAAAAAAAAAAAGACTGTCAATTTCTTACTGACTTAGTTTGACTAGTTAGCATCATTTTAGGAATGTGTCAATTTCACTGTCCTCTAAGTTCTTTCTATCTGTTCACAGCACTGTGTGGGAGCAAAGTTGGAGGACTTAGATTTCTGAGTTTCAGCACTTAACCACAAAGCAAGGACCATCCAGGCACCATAGCGTTGGGACAAGGAGAGGTGTACAGATCAGAGTGGTGGAACTGGGAGAAACAAACCCACTAGTCTATGNTTTCCTGACTCTTGACATGNGCACCAAGACTGGTCAGTGACGAAGGAGTTATCTTTGAACAGATAGTACAGTAAGGTAGCCATGTGCCAGGGATGATACCAACCAACCCCCAGCCTGACGCTGACCCATAAGCCAATGAAAATACAAGTCTTCACCCACTGAGGCTAGAGAACAGAGCTGGGAAGATGGCCCAGTGCAAACAGCAAGCTACTCATCCACTACTGACCAGCCCCAAAGTGGTCCATCCAACAACGGAGTACTATTTATCCACAAAAAGGAATGAAGCATTGNCGTGAGCTGTGCTATGGANGAAAGANGATCTAGACTCCCCCAGAGACACCATGCTGAGTGAAAGGAGCCAGACGCNGTGAGTCATTCACACAGAATACNNAGAATTGGCAATACTCTGGTAGAAAGCCAGAAACTGGCTGTGCAGGAGAGNGGAGGGGTTGGGAAGGGGCTGAACGCCAAACGGTTTAAGGAAATGTTCTAAAGTTGATAGTATTATCTTGAAATGCACCAAAAACAATGAATCATANCTTTAAATGAGTGGGTTGCAGGCTTGTGAATTATGTCAATAAAGCTGTAAAAAGAAAAAACACCCACATCACATTTCCAAACCCCAAGATCCTTAACCTGCATGTATCTGATCTTTAATGAGGCCAAATTTTTTTTCAAGGATTTCATGAAATGTTTCTTTTATAACTTTTCAGTCTTGTTTTCTAAGGGAGTTATTCATCATTTCCTTAAATGATCAATTCCCTTAGTGATACAATTAACATGCTTTCCAGACTCAACAGGGACCTTTTCAGGAACCAGACTTCTGCTAAGGGGNTCTGTAGCTCCCCACCCCGCCTCATCCTGAAGGAGCAACATGGGTTCCTAGCACTTGTGTTAGACATAGNTGCTGGGGTCAGACCCACCCACTAATGCATATGTCTTCCCACCCACTATCATGTAGACCCCATACCATGACAACAGAAGGATGGCGGCACTCTGGGCCCTTTTACTCCCCTCACCACGTGGACACATTTGCCTTCATCCTTCAGCAAGCACACCCTGGCTGCTCTGGATTTTTTGGATGTATAACACAGTGGAGGGTCTCAGTATCACAGCCTTGGAGCTCCAACTATAGAAAAGCCCACTGCAGGGGTTGGAGAGATGGCTCAGCAGTTAAGAGCACTGGCTGCTCTTCAGAGGACCTGGGTTCAATTCCCAGCACCCACATGGCAGCTCACAACTGTTTGTAACTGCAGTTCTAGTCTGATACCCTCACACAGACACACATGCAGGCAAAACACCAATGCACAGAAAATAAAAATATTTAAAAAAAAAAGAAAAAGAAAAAGAAAAAGAAAAAGAAAAGCCCACTGCAAAATGCAGAAAGGTGGCTGTGGGTGACCATCAAAACCAGAACAGGAGGGGAACCGCAAGAGCCTTGTAAGCAGGGATGACATTTCCTTCCTAGGAGCCTTGGGGCTAATTGATGCCAGGGCCTCTGTGAGATGTAGGCTATGTACATANCAAGTGCACTGTCCCTGCTGCCTGTAATTAACTGTCCCTCTCTGTGACTGCACACAGAGAGCTTGAGCTTCCTTTCCAGCCAAGACTCTTGACCCAGGAAATTAATATTTGACTGGACACAATCACCTCATCCTTCATATGGGAGGGCAATTGCTCTCATGGGATATGACTCACACGCACCAGGCCCTGTCCTTGCTTCCAGGACCTGAATACCTAGAACATACAGGCAAGAGCAGAGGCTAGAGCCTGAGGCCTCCTGCCCGGGGTGGGGGTCCTCAGTAGTTGTGGATTGCAGATGGTAAAAAGCATGCATGCCTCCAAATGCCCCTGGTAGAGCTAGACAGCCTTGGTGAATGTCCCACTTGGCTTTTAAGGATTTAACAGTTGTTTATTAACTGAGTCCTTTCACGGAAGGATGGAGGGCATGTTCACGCCACTGGATTCCCAAGGGTGTGGAGACGAGGGCTTGCCATAATTGGGTTAGTGGGGCCTCAGTGGGGCCATGGGGTCAGGCACACCCTGGAGCCAGGACCCACAATGCATTGCCCACATTCTCTTGCAAATCTGCTAATATCTTTATGACCCCCATAGCCATGGCCTGGGCCTGCTTGGGCCACTCAGCTGTCCAGAAATAAGGTTGCCTGGCTCTTGAGGGAAACCACCACTTTCTGGGGCCTGGGAACCTTCACAATTATGCTAAGCATATACATTATTGCTTCTGAAGAAACTGGATCTGGTCTGGAATTATAGGTATCACTTGACACAAGACAGGTGTCTCTTCCAATGTACACATACAATGGGAGTAGGGACCCACAGCTTGCGGCTGCATGTTAAGGCCATTGTGAGCAAGGCTACCCAGACACCTGACCTGCACCTGGTCAGGGCAGAATGAGTTCCCTGTGAGCCAGGACAGTGATAGCAGGGAGAGAAGCCATAATCAGTCATACATCCACACCCATCTTGCTCCCTTTCTATTTCAAGACTACCCCAGCCAGTACCTGGGATACATCCAAGTCTATCTACTAGGGGAAGACACCAGCACAGCCTGGTAGAGTTACCACCACAGAGAAATTAGCTGAGCTAGCCAGGTTAAGGGCTCAGGTGAGGACAGACTGGAGGCCAGAGGAGCCTNGGGCAATGCAGCNGATGTAGCCAGAGAATACACAGCCTCGTGACTTTCTTTATAATCACAAGTTCAAAGTCCACGAGCAGACTTTAAATTCAGGGAGACAAAGAGCCAGGTACAGGAGGACTCCCTAGTTTTCTTCACATCCATNNCATGCAGTTGCCAAGTGGGCAGTGGCCAGTCATACATAGCAGCATCCAGGCCCAGGCTGCTCTTCCAGGTAGTCAGAAACAAAAGCCTGTCTACNCAAAGCTGCACTGGTTGGACAGCTGGTCACAATCCTCTGGGCACAAGGCTAGGCATACCTGGGGACAGCTTTGGGTAGCACNCTACAAGGCCTGGCCTCTCCTCTGGGTGGACCCTGCCTCAGCCCTGTCTCACCTGTTCCTCTGTATCCACATGNCTCTCTCCTACATTCTGTAGGGGATCCAAAATCAGAGTAAGGAGTATGGAGGCCAGCCAGATGCTGCAAGGGAGCCCCTGATGCTCTGATGTTTCCAGCCCCTCTATCCCATCTGCTCTCTTGGGAGGGCACACAGGAGCTCTTCCTTCACTGTATCTATGGTAGGACCCTTCTATGGTCACCTAAACCTCCCCTTGGAGACTCCCACGCCTGGGGCTTCCCAGCCCATGGTAAGTAGATAAGTGGGCCTGTTGGACTTTGGGTCTGTTGACTTAAATGACAGGTATGTATGGACAAACTTGGGGTCGAAGCTGATCACACTTCAGGGTTCCAGGGCTAATGAGAGAGAGGAAAGAGTCAGGAACACTGTGGAGGTGAAGTATCCTTGTCTCATCCAGGACCTGTGACAGCCACGCAAGGACAAAGGAAATCTGCAAATGTAATCAGTCCATGATCCCAAGATGAGACCCTTTGGATGACCAGATTAGACCTGAATTTGGCAAACACTATTGTAAGACACAGACCCAAAGGGACACCATATGAAAATGCAGGCAGAGGGTTACAGTGACATGGCCACATTACAGGGACCCTGGGGCAGCCAGGATGAGGCCTGAGGTCCTGTTTGTAGCTGCCTAGGATGTGGGATTTGCTGTGAAGGGATTTGCTGGGAGGCCCCAGAGACTCCTACAGNGGCTGAAGCACAGTGAGAGCAGGAAGAAAAGCTGAACTTCCAGGGTCACAGTGACCTCTGCTGGAGGCAGCCCAGGCTGGCAAGTGGTCATTGCTGGTTCACATCACATGACTGTGACCTCATCTCACCAGGGGGTCTGGCCAAGATGGGCCAGGTGTCAGGCNGGGCCTCACTGTCCACAAGCATCCTTTCNGCTCCACACTTAACCCTTTGACTTCTTGGGTCTTGGCCACCATCCCAGACACTGGGGGGGTGGAGGAGTGGAGACACGGGGTCGGGGGTGCTCATTAAGCAATGGGGGGGCCCAGCCCTGGTATAGGTCAGAGGCCCCATAGCCTAGATCCATACACAGAGTCTTCCGCACCTTTTATTTCTCAGAACGTTCTGTTTGAAAACTTTTCTCAAGTAGCATGGGGAGATACATGGTGACAACAGAAAGCTATCCGGGAAGCCCACAGCTGGGACCTCAGCGGGCCTTCCCTTTCTTCTTCCAGTTGTGGGGGAAGGCAGAAAACACTGAACCGGCAAAAATGGGACCGGGAAGAGTAGGAGGGGCATATACAGGGCTACGCTGTCACTACATCACGAAAGGCCACTTCCATGCCCACCTGAGCTTGGCTGCACACTGCCAATGCAGAGGCACCTGCTAGCCAGCCCATGCCAGGGCCAACATCAGNCCTGGGGCTTTTCTCATTCTCCACTCTTTTCGCTGTTCTCTTGCCTTCTTTAACAAGTTGCTTGCAGCACTCGCATTTTAATCAAACACGTCAATATATCCCCAGGATTTGGTCCCCTCAAAAGCTACCCTGGGGCTCTATCTCCAAGAGAAACCATGGTACCTTCCTCCATCTTCTGAGATCCCCCAACTGGCCCCAGGGAGTCTCAGGGCCTCTCCCTACACAGGCCTGAGAACTACTTGGACCCGGAAAGCGCACAGCACCTCCCCCAGCAGGAGGACCCTGTGCCTGAGAGCTGCTCACACGGTATGCTCATGTGGGTACAAAAGCTCTGCTCCATCTCCCACACCACTCACTCAGCAGAGGCTGGAGATGCTCAGCCTGGGGTCTACACACCACCCTCTCCAGAGCTCCCCAGAGAAAGCCTGCTAAAGGATCAGGTAGGGAGACATGCCCAAGGCAGAGAGAGAGAGATGACAGGCATCTGATGACACCAACTCTTTGCTAGAAAGTGTCCAACAACAAGAGTCTGGGAGCCGTGGTGAATTCTGCCCTCATCAGGCAACAGGAAGCTGTGGAAATTCCCAGGGCCAGAATGAGGGCAGGAAGTCCTTGATAGTCTGTGTCCTGGGGAGCCATTGCTGCTTCAGCACGGTTGGAAGAAAAGCTAGCCTCTCCTGAGGGAGGGGACATGCTGTGCCTGGGCCCATGGCCAACGGTCAGTTCTGTTTTCCTAGACTGCCATCAGATTCTTTGAAAATGTCTAGGTGATTCTCAAGTGCAGTTGGGTTTGTACTGAAGCCTCAGCAGGAGGGTAGGGACAAAGGTCCCTGGTTACTGGGTCAGCTCTGGACTCCAGCCTGGGCAGTCCACTTCCTCCCAGTGGTAGCTCGGAAACCCACTTATGGCCTGCCAAGCCATACCCAGAAACTGGTTTCCTGGCTGTTCACCAGCCACCTCGCCGGGTGGCACATGGTCAAGGAACACAATAAATTCCACCTAGAATCCATGGAATGCAATTAGGAAGGTGCAGCCAATGCCAGAAACCAAGCAACCCAGCAGGGCCGGGCCACACACCCCCCCCCGTTCTCCATCTCCTGCAGCCTGGAAGCCAGGTGGGAGACACCAGGGAATCAGCCAGCCCAGCCTTGGCACCCCAAATCTGCTTCCCACCAGCTCTGGACCACTGACAACATGGGAGAAGTGGGTGGGTGGCCCAGGCCCTAACCCAAACATTTCCCAGGGGCTTTCTCCAAGTTCCACCCACACCACTGAGGGTGCTGAACCGCGCGCACACCATGATTCACTCAGCGGGACCTAGTGAGCACTGAGCTGCCTACGTGAGTATCTTTTGAGAATCCTTCAAAGTCAGGCTTTGGCATCCTCAAGTGTGACAGCCTCCACATGTCCACTGAGGCAGGGACCCCAAGAAAACACTCTGGATCTGCAATCCGCTGGACGTGTGGTTCAGCAGACAGGACTGTCTGGACAGGTTCTCCAGCTAGGTGCGAGCCACCAGAGGGAGCCTCAGACCCAGCATTTCTTAGCCACTTGTAAGCTTTTCAACTCAGGAGTTTGCTTCGGCTCCTCTTGGGATCAGGAAAGAAATTCACATACAGTAATTCAGAAAGCGAGGGAATAACTTCTCAGCCCACAACACACACACAGCACCTCTGTCCACACCTCTGCTTACACACACATACACACACACACACAAACACACACACACACACACACACACCCCTATGTGTCAAAGAAAGCAACACATGCTCACAGACAACAGATACACTCACAGACCACAGTGATACATCCCACAAACTACACACAGACAGACACACAGGTACATACATACGTGCCCGAAACACACATGAACACTTACACAGTAGACACAGGCACACCGCACAGACACACACAGGAGGAGCCCATAGGCATAGCTGGAGCCTGTCCCTTATGTGCCCTGCCTTTATTGAGGACATGGCAGGCCACCCTCAGGTGAAGGCATGTGGGCAGCTCCAGCCCTGGCAGCAGTCNCTGANCCTCCANCCCACCTGCATCACCAGGTGCCTGCCTGGTCCAGCACCACACAGCTACAAGTATAGTGTTGTGCTGTCTCCTGGAGGACGGCATTTCTCTTCATGTATAGGGCAATCTCCAAGTGGGACCCTAGGATGAAAGGATAGAGACCCTAGAATCTGGACAGCAAAGCACAGAGCAGCTCCTTTGCCCTACAGTTCACANTGGGAGTGGATATGCCCCCTCCACCAGTGCTGGGGAGGAAGCCAGGCCTCCCCACNTAACCAGGTAAGTGCTCTCTGACTGAGCCACAGCTCAGCCCTGCCTTATGGGTCGGAAATGACCCATTTTGTCTTTTCCTCTGTGAGCTCAGCAGAATCATGCCCAAGGTGCGTGTCCTAATCCTTGGAAGCTATGATTAATCTGCAAGGACATTGCCAGTGACTTCACTNTGGAAGCCAAAAAAATGAGGTAGCCTAACTCCTACAGGGTTCTGTGAGAGGGAAGAGGAAAGAGATTCAGCCTGAGGGACTCCCCATGGAGGCCATGCTAGCCTTAGGGCAGAAGAATCACAGGGGGTGAGTAGCTTCTAAATGATTGAAAAGGCAGAATGGCTTCACAGCAGGAACCTGCCTGTCACACTTCCTGACTGTAGTCAGTCAGATACATTTCCTGCTTCCAGCTGGGTACTGATAAACANTTAAGCCAAATACTCAATGGTCGCTCATTAGAGCANCCTCAGGAGGCCCAGCCTTACCTGTAGCTGTGTGAGCCTCCTCTGCAGCCTTGACCTAGCTCTGGGATCCAGAGTTTCTGTGCACGTACCCACCCTGCACCACCCACAATGTCNCCCTGTCCCCAGNCCTCCCCTTTGTCTTCTGAGGCCTCCTCTGCAAGGACTTCTCTGTGTGAGGCCCTGGGATAGCCTAAATGAGATTTGAGTGCTTCTTGGACTTCCTGTTCATATCAGGATTCTAGGGCCTGGCTTCTCTGATCATGGGAAGGGCTGGTCCTGCCCCTCATCTGTTATTGACAAATAATCCTGTAAAATACAATAAAACTGTCTTGGCCACGCCAAGTAGCCATAAAGGTTCCAAGCATGTCCCTTTTTATACCACTCTCTGAACAAGCACTTTGTGGACTGCCCTAGCCTCAGACCTCACCCCGAGGAGCCTTGGGTTTCCCTCTGGAAATCATCTTTACAGGTCAGCACGGAGCGTCTTCCAGCTGCAGACAAATCTGCTAAGGCCATTGGGCAAACAAGCTGTTCTCTGAAAGAACCGAACNGAGGCTTCATCCCACGTGAGGCACAGGAATTGTGGGCTGGCCCCACACAGAGCCCTCCGAAGCACACAGAGATCAGTACCCGTGAAAGGATCCAGGAGCCCACCTTCCCTTTGCTGGGGAGAAGCTGCCCACACACAAGACCAAAGCCCAAAGGACATATTTTTGAGTGTGTGTATATGTGAGCGTGTAAGATGCAGAACATACCCCCCTCTAGAACCCTGGTGACTTGGCCCATCATACTTCAGGCAGACAGGACTAAGAAACAGAGGCTGTGGGCAGATGTTTCCCTCTGCCTGCCTGGCTGCTGGCCACTGGTCCACTCAACTCCACTACCTTCCCAGTCTGCAGCCCCCACAGTGAGACAATGAGCCTGCAGGCCCCAACAAAGCCTATTTTGCCAAACTAAAAGTTGTTTCACTCTATATGGGCGTGGGGAATGGATTCCACACCNAACTTCAAAATCACAAAGAATGTGATCTCNGGGAGTCACGGAAGATTCACAAGGCAGGCATGTTTTATAAGGGTGTCACACATAGCTCTTCATCACATGTACCCTGCAATGGAGGCATGCCCAAGACAGAGATGGAACGTGTTCACCAAAAAGGTTAAAGGTGAGACAATGGTCCACTGTCCTCTATTCCTAGGACCTTCCTGACCCCTACTTTGCAAAGATGTCCCCCTTATAAGCTTGAAGAAATCAACTGCTAGGACCATCATCATTTATATGGATGGCAGGAGAAATGAGGGGACTTTGTAGGTAGGATTTTTAAACATCTTTAAAAAACCTTTCTCACCATTGTCTTCAAGGGCCCCAAATCATTTGGCCTTAGGGANGGCCCCCAAGAAGACCTAAAGATCCCAGTGCACAGACCCTTCCCCTCCAATCAGACCCAGGCGAGCAGAACTCAGCACTGCCCTGTGTAGCACTTCCTATTNTGGTGTGAAGGACAAACAGAAAAGGCCTGGGCACCCACATACTGCACAGAAGGGCTCAAGGGAGGAGCAGAGGGGCCTGGGAGGCAGCATTTTCATGGCTGCCTTGGGCAGCACACAAACTACCCCAACAGTAGCAGAGGACCACCCCTGCATGCAGCACTCACCAAGCCTCTCCACCTCCTGCACCTCACTGACAAGTGTGAGCTGAGTTGGGTCTCCCTCTCCTAAGTTGTTAACCCCATGCCCCGGGCTCACCCGGGATGGCTGCCTGGGTCTCAATGGGTCTCTGCTCAGGGGAGAGGCCAGGACTTGGAGACACAGCTGAGCAATGGACACTGAGGGGACATCGAATGGCTGCTCCTCCAAACCCATGCCCAATCACATCACCCACAGAAGAGTGCAACAGAGGTTTCCAGAGCCCTGTCCACAAAGGGGTGCTGTGTCTATCCCTGTCTCTGCACATTTGCAGAAGAGAAACACTGGGGCTTAAAGAAGGCATGTGACCCAGTGGGGCCTCTGATGGAAGAAGTGGGCGTTGCTGGTCAGTGTAAAGAGAACCGGATAGAGCTTACACCAGGCTGAGGACTGGAGCCCTGTGTACACTGCTGCACAAACTGTCCCCTCTCTCTGAGGAGTGGTCCCCAGAGAGGGGCAATCTCAGGAAGGCAAACCCAGGTCCTTAGCCTCCTCGCAGGACCTGGGATGAGGTCTGTGGCCTTGGTATTTTAAAATCTTCTAAGAATGATTAACTATAAAAATAAAGAGGTTTTTGTTTTGCTTTTAACCATTTCTTATTTTAAAAACTGAATAAAATGTCCCTTTATCCTCCAAGCGTCTATCGCCATCTGAACAAACAGCAGGGCCCCCTCCTTGTCCTTCTCGGTACTGACAAGGTCAAACAAAGTTAAACATTAAAGGGATCCTGGACCCTTTCAGAAGGGAAGGGTTGTTGTTATTTTCTTTGGCTNAGCTGGTTTCAGAGTTTCAAACAAGACAATCATCTGTGGGAACCGCTGGCTTTCAGACCCTGTCAGGGATTGTCACAGTCAGTACAGGGAAGGGCACAGGGGCCTCTGCCTGCAGGAGACATTTCCGGATAGACTTTTATGGCATATTCAGAGTCACTCTGGAGGTCCAGAGGGTGGCGAGGGGACTAGGCAGGGTGGTGGAAACTCCAGTGCTCTCTCAGACTTTGNTTTCTGTCATGGGGAACATGACAGATCTCAGGCAGAAGCTTTCCTCTTCANGGGCACCTTGAGGTCCTCACAGCTTGATATATAGGAGTGTAAAAAAGGAGTCCTTCTCAGCCTGCACATATCCTGTATTGCCTACTTAAAAGATGAGCTTCAGGCCCAAGTAGGGCTCAAGGAAGCGTCCACATCCACAGTGATAGAATTGAAGGTGGTTCCTCCACTAGACCAAACAGAAACTGGCTGTTTTCCTGTGGGTCCTGACTACTCTCCAAGCCGTATGGCCCAGACAGTCCTCCTAGAGCCCAAGAACAGAGAAGAGGCAAACTTGAGGACCTCACATTTGGGAACACAAGGGTTATTCACATAAAAATAAGCGTAGATGAGGATAGTGACAATGTGGTCTCTCTAAAGCCTGTGTGGCCAGAGGCAGCAGCAGTAGAACAGGAGTGGGGGTGGGGAATGTCCCATCCACAGATGACTCATCACCACAGACTATGACCACCTACCCGATTTGTAATTATTCAGTTTAAACCCGATAGCAACTTACTTGGACCAAGTGGCCTTAAGACATGGAGGCTGGGGTCAACACCTTAGATATTACCTTCTCCTGGAGTCCCACCCCTGCCAGCCTTACCTCAGNAAGACCTTGTGGGGGTANCAATTGCCTAGCTCTGGTAGGACCCTGCTGGGGTCCCCCCCAAAACCCTCAGCCAAGCCATCCTACTGGTGCAGGCAGGAAGAAGAAGCCTGGGGCTTTTTGTGCCTGGGCTCTACAACTGTCTTTCCTTCCTCTCGACCTGGGTCTGCTCTGAAGTGCTGGGAGGGAAGCCAGTGGGCATGGCGGGAGGCACCTGGGGGGGGGCAGATGCCCACAGAGGGTGTCCATGGGTAAGGGAAGAGTAAGGATGGCTGACACCCTGGGCTAGAAAGCATCTGCTGGACAGAAGCATGCTGGCCATACCCACCTTCTCCATTCTCAAGTGAACTCAAGGATACTCAAAGTAGGACCAGCTGTCCCAGAGACCAAAGGCAGTGGCTCTGTTCTCCCTACGGACACTCATGGCTCAGGCCATCCAAAGCAACATGCCTAAACCACATCAAAGGCAGACACTGAAAGCCTTAGAGAGCACATGATTCTCTCCAAGTCCAAGGCCTTGAGNAGAATCATAACAGGGTTTGAGGGAGGGGCCTTGGGAAAGTCACAATCTTCCAGAGGTATCAGAATGATGCCCCTGGGCCATAGAGGTCTGGCTTCTCCCTGGCTCTCACAGCTACCACACGGGGCAGGTGGTACCTGCTGCCTCCCTAGTCCCTGTACCAACAGGTTCTCAGTGGGAGTCACTACTCCTCCCTGCTGCTCTCAGACCTCAGTGAAGGCATCCATCGGTCCACAGTGAGGGGACAAGGAGTCTACCCTGCTCTGTGCCACAGACATACACCCCTCAGGACAACCTACAGACCAGACAAGCCACTGTGAACAGAATGTGACCCTCACCTGACAGCCATCCTCCAGATAGAGACACACCTGGAAGAGAAATGACCCACCCTGTGGACCAGTAGTTAGGGCTGGCCATGGACTAGATATGGAAGGATCCCTGGGCTTTGTTCCCTACAGGGGGCTGTTCCTGTCCTTTTATATTCTGCTGTGCTTATCAATGGATCTGACAGGCTTGCCCACCTGACCAAAGCCTGCCTTTCTGNACATGTGCTCAGCCAATGGAGACCTGGGCCTGAGGTTACAGCAGTATCTGCCAGCTGCCCTCAAAGCTCTCACTCTGTGCTCTTTGCTAAGAATAAAAGTAAATACCACACTACCCACCCTAGGACCCCAGGCTGAGAGGAGTCTGCTCCACATTCCTGGGCTTCCAGGGACTTAGCCAGCCACCCACGCTCTCCATCTGCCTTTGTAACCAGATCCAGGGTTACTAAGAATGACCCTGAGCCTGCCCTGGGTGGGCCTGNGCCCACCTCCCTCCTTGACGGCTTGTCCAGGCTCCAGCAGAGAAGCCCAGGACATTCATTTTGAATGAACCACTCAAGCATACAGGTGGCGGAGGTCCAGGTCTGGAAGAAAGGCCCTCTCTCTGCCTGTGACGCTCCACAAAAGGGNCATCAACCACCAGAGTACTGCAAATCATGGACTAGGGGCCTCGGCTGGTAGNAACTATAGCTCTGACCCACAGGGAGAGTCGAGCACACGAAAGGAAGGTAGGAGAAGACTAGAGAGGCAAGATACCCCTAGCCATGAGCCATGGGTCCACAATCCTTGGGCATGGACAACTCTTAGCTCCACACAAGTACCCAGCAAGGCAGTAGAGCGTACTAGGAAACCAAGGAAGAAAGTGTCAGGGGTGGCCAGGAGTGGCCCAAGCACTGAGGCAGAAGCCCCAGAAAGGCAGAAGAGCCTAGTGTCAAAGTTGTCATCTGTGTCAAGGTAGCCATCCTACACCTTANGAAGAAGCTAAAACCATGGGTCCAAGGGACATTAACAATGGGAACAATGACCTGAAAAGAAAGCAANACCCCNACCATGGAAGAAAGAAAANATCTAGTATTGTCCATCCCTGCATGGNAGCCTGNAGCCCGAGGGAGTCACATGACCTGTTAGGTGTGAGATGTGTGAGCTTGGAACTAGAGAAGGATCCTCCATCCCTTAGTGAACCTTGGGGATGGGCAGGAAGAGCTGGTGTCACCAAGACAGGAAATGGATTCAGAGCAGGCACATGGGGAATTTTCTAGCCAAGTATGAGGATGGATGGATGGATAAGCAAACATACCAGTGAATGAATACACCCTAAGAACTGGCCTTGATGTGACAGTCTTCCCTATTTCTCCTGTCTCTTCCACTGGGAACTGTCCCTCTCTCACAGGGGGACAGCAGGAGGCATGGATTCCCACAGTATAGATGAGCTCCAACCCAGGGAACAGAGACCTGTCCTCCATTCCTCCTAGGCACCCTACAACCTTTGTGTCTTGAGACCTTCATTGTGATCTCCAGAGGCTGCTGCTTAGAGCCATGTAGAGAAGGAAGTCAAGAGAGACCAGGGCTGTAAAGAGGTCACAGTCTCTAGTCAGATACATGGAGTTCAGAAAACACATTTTCAAAGAGAGAGCAGTACGAGAGAGATCACCAGCCAGCCGGCTTAGCACAGGCTGACGCTCACTACACAAGCAGACCTAGAGACACTGGGGTCATGNAGAAGCCGAGAACACATGCAGGTTCCACCCATACAAGAGTCCAGGACACACCTGGAACATTCTACCCAAGCAGGAGTCGACAATAGACAGATTCAGGGGTGGCATAGATTNGTGGCTTCCTGGGATCATCCATGATGCAGGGTTCCCTTTTGGGACAATGAGAATGTTCTAGAANTAGATCACAGTGATTATTGAATAACATCAAATATCCTCGAATCATTCACTGTGAGATCCTCAGTTCTATACTATGAGAAGTTTGCCACAATGAAAAAGTAGAAGGATTCCATTGTTCCCGTGCAGAGAAGACCAAGGACAGAACACTAGAGGAAGCTGCCACCNTGTGTCATGGTTTCTCTTNAAGTCTCCTAGCCTGCAGACCCTTTCTGCACACACTGAATTCCAGTCAGCCTGGGTGGCCCCTCCCAACGTACCTTCTCCTGAAGTCTGCTCAGTCAAGTCTCCCAGCAAACACAGCACTACCTGAAGCCACAGATACCTTAACCTCATCTTCCTCGGTCCATCTATGTTAGTTACTATGACCAAATAAATACCTGACAGAAACAGAGGGGAAAAGGTTCATCTGGACTTGGGGTTCTGAGGTACTTGTAGTCCATCATGAGGGAGAAAAGCATGGTAGAGTTCATGGCCATGGGNGTGTGAGGCAGAGGCTTGTTCACAGGTGCGATCAGGAAGCAGAAAAATAAGGGATAGAACCAGGGACCAAACGTTCAAAGGTCCACCCCTAGAACTGAACTCCTGTCAGGCAGGCCCCACCTCCTCAAGACTCCACAGCCTCCTACATAGCATAACAATCTAGGGACCAGTGCTCAAAACATGAGCCCNTAGGAGACATTTCCATCTTAAACCATAAATTTCTTCTGCGGGCCCCACTAAGGCTCACGGCCATCTCTCATGATGCAAAATGTTTTAACAGCCCTAACACTGTTCAAAAGTCCAAAGTCTCCCTTGAAGCACAAGGCAAACTCCTTAACGGTGAGTCTCTGTCAAAACGAGAAAGAAACTGCATAGTTACAACACACAATGCACAAAGTAAACACTCCTACTCCCACAGGGAGGAATGTGGGGGATAACGAGGAAAGATCTGGCCAAAGCAAGCAAACACCAA
>LZPO01044390.1:310078-343247 GCA_001675575.1 Neotoma lepida
TTTTAATTCAATTTTATTCCAATTTTCAGGATATAGAAAGAATGCCATCATGTTCTTCTCTGGAATATAACTTCACTGTCCTCTAACCCAGTTCCTAATGGAGTCCTTGTTCCCACCTGACACTTCATGAACAGTGTTAACATCCACAACTCTACCAGTGACTACCCACGTGATGCTCTAACCCCCGTCCCTCATGCTCTACTTCCAGCAGCTTGGCCCCACCCCCTAAAGGCTCCACAGCCTTCCAAGTAGCACTCAAATCTGGGGACCTAGCATTCAAAACATGCACCTGTTGGGGACAGTTCGAATCCAAACCCTGACACCTTCCAACCTAAGCTGGACTCAATCCAGCCCACAGGAGTTGTAGACCACCACCCTGAACAACATAGCAAGGTGCACAGTCACAGTGCCATATGGTAACCAAGGGTNGCCATGGGGGGTGAATGACATAGGAGATGGTGCTAATGGCCNTGACTATTCACTCTGAGGAGGTCCATGGGGGTAGGGGTGGGGCGCAGCACCCAGGAGGCCTCATGTCCACCCAGCTCTTTGAGGTAAGGGACCAAACTTTATCAGGAGGCTGCCTCAGGCTCTCAGGTGAGTCACCTCATTAGTCAGACCTGAGCTTGGAGCCCAGGAGTGGCCAGGTGCCAGCACATTCCTGAGCCTCCCCCCCTTCACAAAGCTCTCAGCCTGCAGACCCAGCACAGGCCCAGCACCTGCCCCAGCAGACTGATGACAAGANCATGAGAGAAAAGGAAATGGAGAAGAGAGAGCNCAGTGTGAGNACGGCCAGAGCTGGGTGCTCAGAATCCCCCGGGANCCCTCCCCGTACGGAAAAGAGACTGAAGCAAGTGACGGCAGGTCCAGACAGGGGAAGCCAGCACGGTCGGCGGTCCACAACCGAGTCCATGGTCACTGCAGATGTGCAGAGCCCCAGGAAGCTCCCCGCCCCACCTGGAGTCTGCTCCCATCTGCCCACATCAACACAGCTGCAGAGGCTTTGAAGTCAGGGGTTAGCATGGAGCAAGAAGGGGCCCCTTTGGGGGAGAGGTATGGAAGGAGCTGGAGAATGCAGTGTTGAGGCCCTGTAGACACTGGTGGCTTAGGTGAACANGGGGGTTAGGGTAGAGTGTGAACTATGGGTGGTCTCACTCAGCCTCCCAGGTCCATAGCAACCTTGAGTAAGAGATGAAATAGGAGGCTGGAGAGATGGCTCAGAGGTTAAGAGCAGCGGCTGCTCTTCCAGAGGTCCAGAGTTCAAGTCCCAGCACCCACATGGTGGCTCACAACCATCTATAATGAGATCTGGCGCCCTCTTCTGGCTTNCAGGCACACATGCAGACACAACACTGTATACATAATAAACAAATATTTTAAAAAATCTTTAAAAAAGAGATGAAAGAGGATAAGGGATGCAAGATAAAAAAGCATAAACAGGAAGTATGGCCCTTTTGTCAGTGCGCAGCCCATTCATGACCATGGATTTTGCGTGACTAGGAACCTCATGAGCATACCTGAGAGCCTGGCTTAAGAAATGGCAGACATATATGCATAGTTTAGAAAAGAGGTTAAAAGGGAAGTGAGGAGCATTTNGTGCTGCTAGGAATCCATCCTCCTGGGGGGGGGGGCCTTGGCCAATAGGATAGGGTTTGTGGGGCAGCATCCAGCCTGACATAGTTCCTCTCATCCCCACTCAGCCTCCATTCAAGGGCATGTGTGAGAGTCTCAGTGTCACAGAACACACACACACACACACACACAAACACACACGCGCGCGTGTGTGCACTCAGTCTCTCTTGGTTCCTGTAGCCCTCAAATGAACCACAGATCCCTGAGAAAGGACAGAGGCAACCCTAGAACAAAAAGCATGCCGGGCAAGAGGCAGGTGGCATCCATGCAAAGGAGCACAGCCATTGGGAAATGAACCCGTGGCAAAGCCTTAAGGACACCCAAGTTATCACCCAAATGACATTCTCAGCTAGCAAGCTATGTCCCATGGATAAACGACACCACCCTAGCAGGCCAGAAGTGCAGCCCACAGTCGGTACATGGCTGCTACAAGCTCAGCCCATGCCGCAGGGCACATGTCCTAGCTCGAGCTTAGCATAGCTTCCAGTATACTCCGACACCCAGCCAAAAGAATCTTGCAGGGGAAGCGGAGAGTCAGGGGAGGGAGTGGGGGAGGGGAAATACTACACATACACGCTACAGCTTCTCAGGTCTTCTTGGCTGAGGTGGAGGTAAGAAAGGCAACACAGTGCCCCCAAGGGATTCTGTGCAGATATAGCTACTACCACAGTCTCTGGCCCCCAAGAGGTAGAGCAGGGNCTAACTCCCCAAGACAGCTGCTCACCCTCAATGGCTGCCTCCTCACCACGTCCATGGAGGAAATGGATAGGTCTCAGGAGTGGGCCCTGAACATGGTAGAAAAGNGCACAGAATGACACCAGAGCCCTCCAAGCTGAGCTGACACCAGGCTAAGCTGAATCTCCTGTAGGGCTGAAGCCTGAGTTAAGACTATTGTAGCCTGAGTTGGAGCGAGCTGGGCAAGAGCATCAAACTTGCTGTACAGAATGGCCAGCCAACCTTACATCCAGAAGATGACAGTGGCAGCCCACTTCTCCAGCAGATGCTGCAGACCTATAGGACAGGCCTCCCCTCAGTAGCTAGCACTCCAAGGGACAGGCCATCACCTCTCAGACAGGGCAGGATCATAGCTGCTTTCAGAGTCAAGCAGGGCCAGGCTGGGCAGCTCAGCAAGTGCCTATGCCATGCTCTCCTTTGGCTCATGGTCTTTATGAAAGCAGTGAGAGCAGTGCCTGGGAGCATCCCTGAAAGGACTCCCTCCTACACAGCACCTCCTCTGCCGTGAGAACTCTGTCATGACATAACCCTGTCAGCTCCAGCTCCTGATGCTGACCCCCA
Source organism: Neotoma lepida (assembly GCA_001675575.1). Lineage (NCBI taxonomy): Eukaryota > Metazoa > Chordata > Mammalia > Rodentia > Cricetidae > Neotoma > Neotoma lepida. Next base: position 313,007 of record LZPO01044390.1, read on the forward strand.
CCATTCAGGGTCACAAAGACCAACCGAAGGAAACACCTCTGCCTGGGAACTCCAGCCCTAAGGCGCTCGCAGGTACCTGATGGCTTGGAGCCAAAGTGCCCACTTGCTCCCCTGCTGGCCACTTTGAGTACCAGAGGGCTGGCTATGTTGTGGAGGCCCCCAAGCTAAGCCTTTTACACCAGGTGTGGCCCTATTAAGGGACACTCAAAGCCACATTCTTGCTTCAGCCTGCTACCTGGGTCCTTACCCCACCATTGTTGGACCACTGGCCTTCCCCAGAACACTGGTCAGTCCAGGGNATAAAGAGATCTCCCTGCTTTGTTGGTCTCAGGGTACAGCCACTCCTCACCTGAAAGTGAGGCTGGGGTCCAGTTCCTTCCTCCCGTCCCCAGCATCCCAAAGTCAGCTCAGACTCCACCATGTTGGCAGATGCCATAAGGTGAGCCCCTTGGCCTTGGGGCTCTGTGGGCTCGCTGTGCAGTTCCTGATGCAATCCCAAGATGCATTAGACACTGTGTCACCGATGAAAGGAGCTGCGCAAGGAACCCGCTTGGCGTAAAGAGACTCAAATCTTCACAGAGCACCCATGCAAAACATGTGGCTTAAGAAACTGGCACTGATTTACACTCAGGCCAGGACCAAGGAGGAGGCAAGATGGGGCACACTCAACCCTTTCCTAAATTCTCCCACATTAGAGGGAANAGTGGCAACCAGTCACAGAACAGACAGTGGGTCCAGGCCCTGGCAGCAGGTCCACTCTGAAGGTGGGACCTTAACCCTTCACATAAGGCGGCAGGCACTAACGAACCACTCTGTGACCTCCAATGAGGACAGATGCCTTGAGGTGATCTTTAGCATCGGCCCCTCTTTCTCTGTCATCCCTCCATCTCCCCTCCCTGCATCCTAGGAGATGAACAGGGTTTCAAACTGAAACCCAAGTTCAAATCAAGGCTCAGTCATTTGTTTTGAGGCCCTGAGAAAAACCCTCAGCTCCAGGTCTGGTCTGGTCACCCTAGGGTATAAGGGGGGTGGGGGGCACGGGCCCCAGGCACATGAAAGCCTATGGTCCTCATTCCTCCCTCACCAGGAGCCAGACCTAGAAAAGTGGGTCTAGACAATTGGAGAAGTTGAGGATGTCAGACAAGACCTCCCCACTCTGGCCAGGCTCCCTCCCTTCCAGGGCACCTCAGGTTGCTGCACAGCAGACACACAGGACAGTGGTNGGAAGTCCACACAGGGAACAGAGAGGTTTACAGGATAAGAAGTCACAGAACAGGCCACAGACATCTAAGCTGCTTCTTCACCAGAGACAGGAGCAAGCTGGCATTGTGCAGCTCTGCCAGCCATACCAGGCCCCATTAGGAAGTGTGAGTCGGTTCAGCTGCCTGGGTGAACTACAAGGGGCAGGTCAGATGCTACCGGGGAACTCTCCACAGCTCACAGGTTGGTGCCTAACCCCACAGGACTGTTGCTCTCTGGACAACTGTGGATAACCCAACACAATGGCTCTCTGCCCTGCACATCGGAACCAATGGGGAGCAACAGCACGCCCCTGCCCACGTCTCAGATTCCTCATCAAAACACCAAACAAATGTTCTGGCCAGGGAGCTATGTGTGCCCAGCCATTGCCTGTCAGGACCAAGCACACTATGGATCAGAGTGGACCCCAAACTGGCCAACTCGAGGGCACAGTCAGTCATGCCTTTTGGGATATCACAGCCTGGAGGGTAACGGGTTATTCTTCAACAGGGGCCAGCTTCACCTGTTAATGTTTGACAGGAACTCAGCACTAACTGTGACTCAGTGGCCTAGAGCCCACAGCTTTGAGCCACATCTAGCGAGAAGAGGGGGAGGAGATACCAGGTAGACACAGACTCAAGGGAATGAGGCCACATTCCANAGAAGTCAAAGGCCCAGCTTAAGTGTGACTCACACAGTCTCCCACACCTTTCTCTCCGCCAAGCATTGGCAGCTCCAGAAGGCACCCATTTCAGCAAAAGATGGTGGCCCCGCTCAAGGAATTGATGAAATCAGACATGCACATGGTCCTTCTCCATTCCCCTAAGCTCAGGGGCCATTTACAAATTCAGTTTGCCTGTGGATAAGGAAAAGGGAGCCGCTGCACCCGTGCAATCAAGCATCAGTCAGAGTACAAGCAGGCAGACTCCCTTCTCCCCACAGGGTCCTATAGAATAGTCTCCCACCAAGTGGCTGCATTTGCCTAGTGTACTGAGCCAGAGTCCCAGGACTGCTGCCCTATCATGAACAGAGTCCAACCTTTGCATCCTCCTCACTCTCTGCCTCTCACCCCTACCCTGCATCGAGTGATACAGCCAGGGAGCCAGCGCATACCCATCCTGAGCNAAGACAGCAACCTTCTTTGCTTTTGCTGCTCTGCTCCTGTCTGCTCTGTGTTGGCCATAATGGCACTGTCATGGCAGCTGGTGCTCTGCAGAGAANAGGGAAGATANAAAGTGGTCTCTGGAAGATTCCAGGGATTCAGGGTTTGCCTACATTAAGCCTTAGCTTGACTGTATGTACACGAATNCATGGATATGCTAATGTGGGGTGAGAGGAGGCCTGCTATGCCATGGGCAGCACGGAGCATGAATGAAAGCCCGGCAGGTTTTACATACATGACATACAGTGCTTAGGGACCCCAAAGGTGGGAGACTGAGGAGATACTCAGTCGGTAAANTGCTTGCCATGCAAACATGAGGAACTGAGTTTGGTCCCCAAAACCCCATTAAAAATTTGGGCACAGTGGTATAGTATACACTTGTAATCCCAGTGCTGAGGAGGCAGGGACAGGATGCTTGGGGGTCATCAGCCAGCCAGTCTAGCCAAGTCACTGAGCTCCAAGCCAATGAGAAACCCATATCAGAAAAAACAGAAACAAGGGGCTGGAGAGATGGCTCGGAGGTTAAGAGCACTGCCTGCTCTTCCAGAGGACCTGGGTACAATTCCTAGCACACACATGGGATGGCTCACATCCATCCATAACAAGATCTGGTGCCCTCTTCTAGCCTGCAGGCATACGTGCAGGCAGAACACTATATACATAATAAATAAATATCTTTTAATAAAAATAAACAAACAAAAAAGAAAGTGGAAGGGCACATTCACAAGCAACACACACACACACACACACACACACACACACACACGCATCTGCACACATGTGTACACCTACACACTTACAAAGAATCCCCAAAGGAAGGACAGGTGTCGAGGACAAGCAAGTGTCATGGGACAGCAGCTCCTGGAATTTTAGGGCCTGAGGTTTGTGTTTTGTCTCGGTTTGGTTCTTTTTGTTGTTGTTGCTTTGAGACACATACTCACTATGTAGCTAGGCTGGCTTCAAATTCCAGGCAATTCTCCTGCCTCACCTTCACACACGGCAGGCCTTGGAGTTTTAAAGCTGCCCTCATTCCACTCATCCATTTGACTGCTTGATTCTTGGGAGGTGAGAAAAATCAGGGTCTCCACAAAAGGAAGAGAACGTGCATAGCTGGCTGGCCCCACACACACAGCANGAGCTTCCTTCCAGCCCACACAGCGGACCACCACCTCTGCTNCTCCACTCGTGAAGCATGGGGTCTAATCCTTACTGCAGCTGCATCAACANATACCCACGTCTGACTGTCTGTCTACAAAGCTGCCTCCTCCCTGCCTTCCCAAGGGTACTGATCCACACGATGATGTGAGCCACACAGCTTGGTCTGTGTGTCTCTGTGGCTCTGCCTCGTCTAGCCAGCTGATGTTGACGCTCACCTAGGACATCCATTAAGCTCTTTGGCTGTGAACACAGCAGCAAGTCCNTATGTAAGGGACACAGATGTCTGACATCGGATTTGAACTGTAACCCTGACATAGCAAAGGCAAAACAAACACTTGTGAGGGTCACACGGCCTGAANAGGAGTCCAGTCTTGAGGTAAAATCCAGCCCCATGTAAAGCCAGCCATCTGCCTATTATCCTCCTTCAAGGAGCCTACAAAGTGTGGAGTGGACAGACAGCACAAATCTCCTAGTCCTGAGCAGGAGCTAATGCAGTCACAGTGGAAGCCAATCAGAAGGGGAGAACAGGGTGAGGGATGCATGGCTGGAGTCTCTGAGTCTGAAGGAGCAGAAGCAGAGGCTGCCATCTGGCCCCTGAAAAGACAGCAATCTGCATCAGGACACATGAGCAGCCTGGGACAGAGCAGAGCAGGTGCCTGCCCTTGACCACAGGTGGACCCCACCAAGGTCTTTGCTGCCCATGGCTCCTCGGGTTACTGTTCAGCCTCCCCCACTTTACTGCAGACCTTGGGGAACAGGCAGTGCCCTACTTCACTCCACACCTGGTGGAGTCCTTCCACCTCTTGGTTGCCAGCCTTCTCCACAGGGACTTCTCTTACTGCCCCTGCCCTGCTTCCCATACCAAAAAGTCGTATGGAATAGAAGAAGCTGGGGTCCCCTGGCCCAGCCTCAGAGAATTCACCCCCACCTCCCACCAATTGTAATCCTGTTGCTGGGATACAGTGCAGAAGAAACTCGATCTCAGGATTACTGTCTAGACAGCACAACCTTTCCCCTGGTTCTCCACCTATAATGGGGACCCAAATCGGNAGGCACTGCGAGCTGATAGCACGAATAAAGGAGGAAGTTGTTTTTGGAGCCTCATGGGGACATTCCTCAGCCAGGGCCATGCGCTACCTGCTCTGGGGCTGCTGTGTACAGGCGACCTAGGGCTGTGAGCCCAGCTGCCTGCCGGCTCCACACAAAGAGGCTTTCATCCTCAGGAATGTCACGTCTTCAATTAGCACAGAAAGAACTGGAGAAGAAAGAAGTGGAGACCACGGCCTCCCAGCACTCGCCTGTAGGGAGCCCTGTCCGTTAACTCTATGCTGCCCACAGTCCTACCAGCCAACAGGCACAGGAGCTAATGACCAGATATTCCGCCCCACACTGCAAACATGTCCAACAGGTGCCCAGGGCTAGTCAGGCAGGGATCCTTCAGCTACCAGCTTAGGACAGCACTACCTCAGCTGGCAACCCTCAGGAGGGCTATGAAGCCAAGCTGAAANAGAGAACCCTTGCCCTTCCACAGCTGCTCAAGCATGTGAGAATTCATGGCTAACACAAGGTCGAGGTGGGGGACAGCTGTGCCTAAGTCCATGGCCCTCCAGAAGTTGATTCTTCATTCTGCGTGCCCATACATGGATCTAAACAGCTCATCTGAGTCAGACCCACCTGGGACCAGTGGCCAGGCCTATAACAAGAATGTGGCTACGGATATGATTAAACAGTCTGCATCTGGAAACGGGAGCTCAGCCAGGCATGGCAGTGCGTGCCTGTCATCCCAGGACGCAGGCAGAGGTGGGAAGAGGGAAGAGGGAAGAGGGTAAGTTCAAGGCCATGTTAAGCTACACTGTCTCGATAAATAAAAGATGCAACAGGGCATGGCAGTGCACACACATGACCCTCAGCGGCTAAGACAGGAGGATCAAGTCTTTGAGGCCAGGATGCGGTCTGGTGACAGCTCCTTCTTCAAGCACGTGCTCACTGAGGCTCTGAAGAGGGTCCATCACAGTTTTCCTCTATCAGCCTGTGTCGCTGGCCTTCATTTGAAATGCCCAGTAAACCTGCTAAAAAAACACGTGTGCCTGGTGGAAAACAGCAAGTCCAACTTAGAACTCAGACTCCACTACAAGTGGAACAGGGAAGGGTGGCCTCAGCCAAATACCCGGTGGCCCCAGGGAGAGTGCTCACATGAATTCCCAGTCATCTGCCCCAAGAATGGAACAGGCCACCAAGAGAACCTGAGGCTTAGTAGAACAGAGGACAGGCTCCTGAGCACTCTGTATACTTGTCACAAACCACAGCACTAGCCTTTCAAGGACCCAGAAGCTGTCTGACCTATCTCTAAGAAAACAGGAAAGAGAGTGCCTAGGCAACGCAACTTCCCACCCACCCACCTCTTAAGGCACAATGAAGCCAGTTTATTACCACCACTGTCTTTTAGCCTTGGCTACTCTGTGGAGAGCGTTACTTCTCCATCCCCTGGTTCTGTGAGTAGTCCAGGGAGCCTTAGGTGGGTCTGTACAACATAAGCCCCTCTATAGGGATCCATATAGATGGAGCCTCCCATGCCAGAGTTGGAGGCCATAAAGGAGGGGCCACACGGAGAGGATGTATAGGGGAGGGGCCATACGGAGAGGAGGCATAGGGGAGGGGCCACACAGAGAGGATACACAGGGGAGAGGCCACACAGAGAGGATACACAGGGGAGGGGCCACACAGAGAGGATGCACAGGGGAGGGGCCACACAGAGAGGATGCACAGGGGAGGGGCCACACAGAGAGGATGCACAGGGGAGGGGCCACACAGAGGGGATGCATAGGGGAGGGGCCACACAGAGAGGATGCAGAGGGGAGGGACCACACAGAAAGTATGCCCAGGGAGGGACTACACAGAGTCTCCCCTCCACCCACACACACAGAAGAGGGGATGCATGGGGAGGCAGGCAGAGGGACTGCAGAAGAGAGCCCGTCTTAGAGATACACTGGTTCCCCATGAGCCAAGGAAAACAGAGTCATGGATGAAGGAGACAGAGGAGGACATGGGATGTGAGAGAGGAATGAGTAAGAGTCACAGGTAAGCAATCCCCTCAGCAGGAGGTACCTCTGTGTTCACCAGTGTCAGGAGAAAATTACCAGGAAGATGCTGGTCCAGGGCCCACTAGGAAGTTCCTGTGCAAATGTGCCTTCTGCAGCTTGGCTCCTGGGCAAAGCTGGCAGCTCTGCAGGACAGGTGGACAGCAGCAGGCCTACTTAAAGCTGCTCTGTCATAGAGCTTATGTACAGGTGAGATGTGAAATTCTGTTTTAAGTATTTAGATTTTTTTTAAGTTTTTGAAACCAGAACATTTATTTTATGACCGATTGAAATCCTCAAGATGAATTGGATGCTGCCACAGCTGCCCTCTTGGGTTTAGGTGTTGTCCCTTCATGGAAACCATGCCTGAATTTTTAGGTGCCTCATCCACCCAGTCCCAGTAGAGTTTTGTCTCTTAGACTGGGCACTCCAGTTATACTTTCTCTTGTGCTTGGCAGTGTGGCCACATTTGCCACAGGTCAACTTCTGAAGGTGGTAGGGCCTTAGAGCCACAGCGGCGGCACCATGTGAGCATCTTATTACATCGCTTTCCAAAGGATGACGTTCCTTTCGTCATCTTGCTTCTACCAGAGGGGCCAAAGAGACCGGAAGAGGCTCAAAAACACATCTTTTAAAACATTAACTTTTATTTTTGGTTTTTCGAGACAGGGTTTCTCTGTGTAGCTTTGGCACCTTTCCTGGAACACACTCAGTAGCCCAGGCTGGCCTCGAACTCACAGAGATCCACCTGCCTCTGCCTCCCGAGTGCTGGGATTAAAGGCGTGTGCCACCACCGCCCATTAACTATTCAATATCAGCTGTGCCTGTGAATGCCCCAGGCACTGAATTCTCTGACCTGGGACTCTAGGTACCAATGGAGGACCCACCTCCTGGGGGCCATGTTAAGGACTTAAGGATCCCTGAGATAATAGAGAAGGAGAATTGTTCAAACAAGCATTTGTCGTGCTAAAGCTTACATTTCTAGGCAGATGACAGAACCCAGGAGGGAACGCATGGTCACTAGTACTTGCAGTCATGTCCAGGGCCAGAAAAGGTCTCTGAATGGCCAGTCATACCCAAGTCCCATAACTGCAGATACTCCTGTGTCACTTACATCCTTTTTCATAAAAGGTGACATCCAGAAATGTCCACAGCAGGTTCAGCACTAGTGGAGGATCTCCTTTCCCCGGTACACATGTGTTTCTTCCACTCATTATGTAGCTGCAGGCCTTGTGTGACGATGACACAAGTAATTCATGTGGGGCTCCATGTCTATTGAGGTTCTTGGCCTGTGTGGGCAAGTGCAGGCAAGGACACGACTGGGTGTCACTGGTTGAGGGGCAGGACTCATCAGCCACATGGAGGTTACCAACACTTCTAGGAAAAGGTACTGAGGAAAAGTCAGAGTAGGCAGGTCTAGGAGAGCTTTAGGGCAGGATATATCATGGAAGAGGCCTGGTTCTGCCCAACACAGAAAAAAATCAGTCCAAACCAGGTTTGTTGGCTGAGATCAGATTAATAGTGTTCAGGCTGTGTGGTCACTAGTAACAGGTTCAGCTTGGGATGTCAGGTGTGTTTAAAGGTCCCCTTGAGTGTAGGAGGAAGCAGTAGTGAGCACAGGCCGTGTTAGACAAAGGTTGGGGGCTCTTGAAGAGCCACAGCAAAAGCACAAACTGCCCAGCCACAGGGCAGGAGGCAGGCAGGCCAGGGAGGAGGTCTGTGGAACTACTGCTGGGGGATAGCTAAGAACCTCAGACAAAGGGGCTGGAGAGATGGCTCTGAGCTCAGAGATGGCTCAGACTGTTCTTCCAGAGGTCCTGAGTTCAATTCCCAGCAACCACATGGTGGCTCACAACCATCTGTACTGATATCTGGCGCCCTCTTCTGTATACATAATAATTAAATAAATCTTTAAAAAAAAAAAACCTTTAATCCCAGCACTGAGGAGGGAGAGGCAGGCAGATCTCTGAGTTCGAGGCCAGCCTGGTCTACAGAGTTCGTTCCAGGATATCTAGGGCTACATAGAGAAACCTTGAACAAAAAAGAACCCCAGGTGAGTGCCAACACAGGATGGGGAACCCCAGGGAAGGTCGCAGGGCAGCCCAGACTACAACAACTCACCAGGAGGAGTGAATCAAGTAGCCCAGAGCCTAGATGATGCCAGTTGGTGACATTTTGGTCAGGTCTGAGTGAATCAGGACACAGCCCAGGTGGGACAGAGATGAGCTGTGTCCAGGGTAGGAAAGCAGCTGAGTCTGCTCTAGGCTGAGTAATGCTGAGTTGAGGAGCAATGGACCATAGAACCACTCCATCACAACAACATCCTGCACAGAGCAATCCCCCAAGGTGCACATTGCCTGAACAGTGAGTGACCAGCCAGCGGGACAGGAAACAAAAACTTTTAAAACCCTTCACTAAAACTAGAGGGCAAAGGTCAAATAGGATGTCTGAGAACTCAGGAGATAAAACACAAGAAAGAATTGTATCTTTCATCTTATCTCAGAAGGAATGCNGGCTGGCCAGGGACAATGAAATGCAAAAGAAGGAAATGAAGTCTTCCGAAGGGGCTGGGGACAAATAGGCCAAGATGTGGGAAGGGGCTGACTGTGACATTATAATTCAACTATTAACTGTTGCTAAATAATTGAAGTTCAGAAACAAATTTGGCTTNAACTTAATACCTGCTGAGATATAGGTTGACCACAAGGGATGGGGGGGGGTTACTGGAAGGTTTGGAAAGATGAGGCGAAGCTGCTAGGGGCCATAAAGAAGATGGATGGGGATTCTGGGGGNCTTGAAGAGAAGGGATGAGGATGATGGAAGGAAAGGAATGAATGGGGGATGCTGGGAAGGCTAGAGGAGGAATCCTGGGAATCTGGTAGGGAAAGGATGGGATATATTTCAAGGCAAAGAAGAAAGTGATGGAATGTTGGGAGGCCGGTGGGTAAGACATTTGGAGCTCAGAATCACCGCCTTGATCTAATACACACGGCTCTACAGCCTCACCCTCAGTTCCTGAATTGGAGGAGAAAAATGAAATGCCACCAGGCTCTACTGTCCTCAGGCCATAGCCTCAAGCCTTGTGCCATTTCCCTGNGCACAACAGCATTCCTATTCCAAAGTCTGCATGTGGCCCAGTCCTCTGGCCAGCTAGTGGCCTTCAGGAAAGTTGCCCGGTCTGGCTGACTTTCGAGTCCAGGCTAACATGGCTGACTCATCATTGCAGACCCCAAGAGATGACAAGGAGGCCTGTTAGCTTCCATGACAGAGGAAGTCTGGAAATGCAACAGGAAGCAAGCTCCGTACCCTGATAGGCCCTGGGTGTAGCCCGCAGCTCCCCTCCTCAGGACATAAGCAAACTCCTCTACTTCTTCCTGAACTTGGACAGGCCCAGAAGCCAGGCCGCACACCTGGCCAAAGGCTGGCTCAAAGACTTGCAATCATGTGTGCTCTGGGGAAAGGTTCCAGTCCCCAGGTATAAGCCGAGAGCCTGATTTGGCCGCTTTGGTTCAGTACAAATGAAAGATGCCATTTAAAACTTCTAAAAGCCCACTTGCTCGGTGGTGGGTGCAGTTTGGCCGCTTTCGTAAGGAATAAGGTCCAGTTCCTAGATCCACATCTGTCACCGTGTCTCTGCAATGGACTAAGGGCTTGTGAGGTCCACTCTGGATAACCAAGGACACGTGAATCACTCTGGACAGCTGAGACCTGGGCGGCGTTTAGAAAACCAGACTGGCAGCCGCTGGTTCACAGACAAGCCGATGGAGTACTGATAGCCTGCTGGGCATGCAGCCATCTGCTTGACTTTAGGAAAATGTTTCCAGTCCCACTGTCATCCTGAGGCTGGCGTGAGTGGCTCTCCAGGGGTTGAAGGTGCTGGACTGATAGGCAGAATGGAAGAGCTAGCTTTTATACTACAAATCTCATTGTCCCAAGCAGTGGACTGTCTGACTTGGGATATACAGATGCCACTCTGCAAAGCCCCTAGGCTATTAGTCCTGTCTAGCAGAACTCCCACTATATTTCAGGGATAGCAGGGCCAGCATTCATGAACATTCCTCCCATCAGCTCCTGGCAGCCTGGCAGCCACTCCCTGAAAGGGAGTTTCTGCTCACCAACAGTTGTCCTCTACTCTCTCATTTTGGCCAATTGGCTCTAAGCCCAGGCCCTGAGATATAGTGGCTGCAGNAGTTGCTGTGCAGGCTATGTTGGGGGGACCTGCCAATGTAAAGTCCACTGAAGGTCAGGGAGCATCCTCGGGGGGGGGTTCATCTTTAGCTTGTTGGTGGAGCATCTTCAGCTGAAAGGAGCAGGCAGCATGCTGGCCAGTGGACCTTAGAGACACTCCATGGTATCCTGCNTGGGAAAGGATCAGACCTTAAAACACTTCAGAGGTTCCTGCACCACAGCAGGCACCTTATTCCTCTAAGTTGCTACTTCTTCCCCTTCAGCAAGCCAATGAACTTCCACATCTGTTTCCAAGGATTACGCAAAACACCCACAGTCAGCTAGCTACACAAAACACAAATTTATTCTATTACAGTTCTGGAAGTCATACATAGAAAGCCAAGGCATTGGCAGAGTTGAGTTCTTCGGGTTCTACAGCAGACCTCCCCAACTTTCCCAGAAGGTGTCTAGAGGCAGGTGTGTCATCTAATGGTCACCTCCATATTTAAGGCCAGCAGCAAGCATCCTCCAAATTGTGNTCTGTCCTCAAATACCTACCCTCAGATGCCCACTCTCAGAATCACACCTTCATCCTCATATCTGACTAACTCTCCTGCCCATGCCCCCCTGGTAAGCGCCCTGCCACTGTGTCAACCACAAAGGGTTCTGGTCATCTTCCCACTACAAAATCCTCAATCTAACCCTAGGTGTAATATGCTCTTGAACTTGGAAGTTAACCTTTACAGTCTGCAGATGAGGATGTGGACATCTTTGAGGAACACTCATTATTCAGCCTACTATACATGCCAGATGAGGCCATGTGTCTTGCCCTACTAAACCTCCCATCCTTAGGGTCTGGCATCTGTCCTCATTGGTAGATTGGTTGTGCTTTCCAGTCTGGCACAGACCCGCTGGCCAGCTGGTGGTCCCCATCCACTAAGAGGGGAGCTTTCCACAGGGGCAGGCCTAGGCCAGCATCAGCACCAGGGTTCAAGCCTTGCCTGTCTGTCTAAAGTATCAGCATTTCCCCTCTCTCACATACAACAATGACAGGAAAGGGNGAAGTAGGGTGGGAGTTCTTCTCTTTGGTTACAAGCCTCCCATGGCATTCCACTGGGNTGCTTTCCTTTGGGGTAAAGATTCATTTCATCAAGAAAATAGTTAAGNCATGGTGACCCTGAGGAANGGGGGTGCTCCAGGAGATAGGGCTATTATCCAAGGACCCAGAATGAACCAGAGGTCATNACTAATGTTGTATTCCAAGAACAGGTGCCCTATGACCCCGCCAGCAAGATGTAGGTCTACTGCATAGTGGAAGTGAAAGAGAGACAGATAGAGAGAAGGTCAAATGTGGGGAGAGGGGGGTTAGAAGCCTGGGCTCAGAGGCCATTAGCCTCAGTACACTCCCTCCTCCTCCTCCAAGAGCTAGTGGCTTGAAGGCATACAAGAAATGAGACTGTGAGCTCTCAGCTCTGAATTCTCCCAGCTTGGAGGACCTCACTGTTCACGGGACCCTGTCTTGGGCCTCCTTGTCTCAACTAGAACCCTCTGCCCATTTGAGAATGTCCNAGTCACCTGCCTTCACCAAACCTCAGGCATAGGCACAGAGGTTTCTACAGAGCAAAGAGGTAACCAGAAAGGAACCAGGACCACCTCACAGTGAGAAGGGAAAGGGATGCTATGGACAACAGAGGCCTTGGCCTTCCCCAGACCCACAGCCAGGGCTGGTGAGNAACNGGGGCTTGCACAGACGGGATAATTAAAGACAGTTCCCAGTTTCCTGGATGAAAAGCTACGGGGATGATGAAAAGGAGGCTGAGGGTTTTCTTCTTCATTCCCNAGATAGGGCCTGAGTCCAGGACTCACCTTCTGGATAGAAGCCCCCTAAGAAGAGGTACTAGCCCCCAGGAGTCTCCTGATGACCCTGTGGATTCTCAGCAGCTTCCCTTAAATTATGCCAGCCCTGTAAAGATACCTGGTAAGTAGAAGTGGGCAGGTGGCCCTGGAATCTCTCTGAAAGTACANGGAAAGTTAATGTCACCATGCTAGGCACCTCAGGTAGTCTAGGAAGAACTCTTGAGAGACAGAAATGGCTGCTTTTCCTAACATGTCCTAGTACCAGCTCCAACCTACAGCTGGGTAAGAGATACACCTACTCCTGTTGATGCCAACCTTTCCNGGGCACTGCCTGGCAGCTGGGACAAAGCCCCCACAGGGCATTATAGGTCCTCTGAAGCCAGCCCAGGACTGTTAGGACTCAGGGAGAAACTGAGATACAACTATACACTCTTTAGGATAGGTCACAGATTCCACATTGCCTCGTGGCAAGTGAACCATCATCAGCCCCACTCGAAGGGTCAGGAAGCCACCTAATGTCACACAGTACTGGGAACAGAGCCACCACATCAGCCTCCACCTATGAGGGCACAGCTGATGGCCAGGCTTCCTGCCAGATGTAATCCCTGGGATCAGATGATTCTACAACTGTTTGCTACAAGAACTGGACTCCAGTGGAAAGCAATCAATACGCTCTGTACATCTCTCTTACACAAGCGCTCAGGCCCATGCAGTCCCCGCTGTGCAGGCATCTGGCCTCACTCAATGCTTCCCAGAGCAGGCACTTTGTCTCATGTAAGCTCTTTGCCTAGAGATNAACAAAATGAGTAAACCGGCCCAAGACANCTTCCCTGTGCTGAGTCCATCTTAAACTGTGTTTGCCAGTCTAGGCAACTTCTACAACTAGGGATGAATTAGAAATCATAAAAATGAAGAAAAATGCTATGTATTATAGGCCGACCACAAACCAGGCCAACACACAAATGTGGCATGCAGAGCTACCGCCACAGACACAAAGGTATAAGAAAAGAAATATCCCACGAGAGGAAAGCAGTGGTATGATGGTTAAAATAATGTTAACTCCAAAACGTTTGATCAAATTAGCAAGACTTCTGAAGTGATAGTAGTTAGCTCTGGCATGACCTGATGAAAATTAGCTCTACACATCTGGAGGGGCCCTACCTCTCCTAAGGCCCANCCACAGCCCCCGCACCCAGCCCCAACTCTGACTGGAAGCATCCAAGATAAGGACCGTGAGAACACAGAGCTGGATGGAACCCAGGCCCTGGGCACTCTGCCTTCACAGAGATAAGAGAAGGCCCTGCTCCCCATCGCCACTCACTCTTCCCTCAGCCCCCAGACGACTGGCGTCTGGAAACACACGCTGTCTACCTTCCCTCCCTCTCTCAGAGCAGGCNCCCAAGGTGTTCAGAAACACACACAAGAGAAGAGAAAAATCAGTGACTGAGTGGGACAGCAGTAGAGTGACATTCACCCCAAGGTACCTGCCAGGTAACCAGTGTGGCCTCTCTGCCCCACATCTCCAGGTGTGGACCAGCCAGAGGCGAAGGGAAGCCTCTGAAATTGCCCGCTAATGCTGCCTACCACTCTGCTGGCCTGCCTCTTTAGTTACTTTGGAAGTCACAGGTGCTGCTCCCATGAAGACACCTGGCTTACTCAGAATGAGAGAGACCTTGGGAGAAGGCGGGAGTACNTCAGCTGACCCCTTTCTCCCACGGCCCCAACCTGCATGGGGCCAACTGAATGGGTTGGGGCTTCGTCTACCAAAGGCCCTGGGAGACTGTGCCCTCTCTCCCCACGTCTATCCATGCTCTCAGCAGGAGGACAAACACCATCTATACACACCCGTCCCCACCCCCACCCCCAACAGAGCCAAGGAGCACAGCCATCCAAGTACAGGCGAAGACTTCCCAGAAGACATTCTCTGGTTGCTACATGGAACAGTCTATCTTTGTCCTAGAGGCATAAAGCATCTGGATTCTGGTCTGCAGGGTTTCACGGTGTCACCTCCCTAGCAGCTAAACCNACTTCTCTTCCCTAGCCCTCCACAGTCCCAGCAGAGGCTGAGCAGAAGGATTACTACGACTACACTAAGGCAAGCTCTCACTCTGAGCTCGCTCCAGTTNGGCTTTTACAACAGTTCAAGTCACTGCTCCTGCTCACAGTGAATGGCTTGTACTGACAGGCTTTTTGGAGATGGGGACCCTGCTACAGAAATCTGATACTGTTTCAAAGACATCTAAGCTCAGCTTTGAAATAGGAGGCCTGGTGGCTGCTAATTATGAAGCTACTCACAAACAAAACAAAATTCTGAACCAAAATTAATGAGTGATGAGTGGAGGATGGATGGATGGATGGATGGATGGATGGATGGATGGATGGATGGATGGATGAATAGACAGACGGATGGGTAGATGAACAATATGATGCTACTTGCAGAATGTAAACCTTAGCTGGGTATGGTGGCGTACACCTTTAATCCCAGCACTTGGGAGGCAGAGGCAGGCAGACCTCTGTGAGTTCAAGACCAGCCTGGTCTACAAAGTGAGTTCCAAGACAGTCCTGGCTGTTACACAGAGAAACCCTNTCTCAAAATAAATTCAGCTCAGATGGGACAGAGATGGACATGGTAACATGGAGGGAGAATGTTCACAAGGCCTCAACCTTATTCAAAAAAAAAAAAGAATTTAAACCTAGGCTCTATCCATAGGTGGTAGGCCCATCTCATCTTCTTGCAGCATCTCTGAGCCTTTTGTCTATCTAGCATCTTTTCTGTGGGATATTCTAGAGTCAACCCTCACCCATGGCAAATGCTGGTAACTAGCTGAACCTAGCACTTCTTGAATGCACCTCTAGAACATTCTGACCTTCTGGAAACTGGGGATAGCTAAGGACCTGACACAGCCTGATGCTGGGTACCTCTGACCTGACACATTACACCTCCCACACACATACAAAGTGCCCATAGGAGATCAGCCTGGTAGTGACCCCCACCTGCCAGCATGGAATTCCAGAAAGATGCACAGGCTTGTGGACAGCTTCTCCATGCTATAGCTCTGACTGCAGCAGCCAGGATGGTTGTGCTTAGGCTTGCCCATGTAAAGGAGCCAGGGAGAAGATATGCTCCCACAGGCAAGGACTAGACATGCGCCTGAAGCCCAAAGCTGACCTGAGTCAGCGCATCTGTGATCAAGAGTTCCCTGACAGCCACCCCACATGAGCACAGACCCACCAACCTGACATGCATCTCTCAGCCAGCAACCTGACTCCCACATCTCCAGCCAGCATGGCTGGTGCTTCAGACAAAAAACCCAGGGTTCTTCCTGAAGGGCTGCCTATTCCAGAAGGGACACAGTGTAAGTTGCACAGATACACTGTATGTCTTGAAAACAACCCCACAGTGAGATGAGAAGACACACTGAATCATAGAAAGATTCAGTGTAATCATAGAAAGGGCAGTGCAAACAGCTTTACCAAGGGTTCTCCACTGCCCACGACACCTGGCAAGGATCGCTTTCTTCTCTCCAACTAGGGATGGGGAATCCATGTTTCAAGAATAAGTGACGCCACCATNCCATCTGGGTACACAGGCTAAAGCTTGCCCTCATCCTCTGTTGCCTCAGGAGAACACAGACTTGCATGACCTCACACTACAGTGTTGGGGAGACCTGCCAAGATGGCTCCAAGAGAGGAATCCAGGCCTGGCAAAAGTTGAATCCCAAGCCCTGAAACAGGGTAGGCGATAGATCTAGAGGAGGAGGAGGCTGGCCTGGTCGGAGGAACAGAGCTGTTCAGCCCATGGGGTGTATGTTAGGTGCCCCTATTGTTCTATCATCTAGCCATACCACTTGCATTTCAAAATGTACCAAATTTTTAAACTTCATAAGCATACCAAATATATTTTTATGTTCCTAGTGTTTCACACACACACACACACACACACACACACACACACACACACACTCCAGCATCCAAATTCTTGGGAATTTCTTTAGGCCCTACGCAGTACATCTATCTGGTGGCAGCCAGGAAACGTCATTCCATTTTAGATTACCAGGCTCATCCTTGAGATAGACACCATTGTTGCAACCTGTTTCTTCTCTGACTGGTAACCTCTAACAGAGAGCCTTGGATGAAGTTCTGAGTCCTGAGTCTGCATCTGTGGTCCAGGTTCATGTTCATGGAGCAGTGGTCCTCAGACCATGTACAACTTTTCTGGCATGCCCCATATTCTTCCATTCGTGAGTATGTACTGTGTTTCCCTTTGTGGAGGATGTTGCATGGGGGGGGGAGCTTGCATATTTGCATATGTATGTGTGTGTGCATGTACGGTGTGCATTTGTGTGTGACTGTGGGAATATATGCCTGTTTGTGTGCACTTTTTTGTTTGTTTGTTTGTNTTTTCAAGATAGGGTTTCTCTGTATAACAGCTCTGGCTNTCCTGGAACTTGCTTTGTAGACCAGGTNGCCTCGAACTCACAGAAATATGCTGTCTCTGCCTCTGGGATTAAAAGCGTGAGCCACCACTGCCAGGCTTGTGTGCACATTTNTGTATGAGTGCACATATGGGCGTGNGGGGGCACAAATGGAAAGAATTTGTGTGTGAGTGCATATGTGGTTTGCATTCTGTGAACATGTATGCATATCTGTATGTACACTTCTGCATATACATTTATGTATGAACTTATGGGCACTTGTGCCCTGAGCACACATANGCATGAATATTCATGTCTGTATAGTACATTTTCAAAGTGGAACAGTGGGGAGAGAGGGAGCATTCTGGCCTGATTAGTCACATCAGCTACCTGCATGCACCCTGGGGAGGTCAGCTCACTCCTTCTAGGTTTCCTTGAAGAGGGCTTCCCCTCTCTCAGTCCTCTTTCCCTTGAAGGAAAACAAGAGTACCCTGAAAAACAAGTTCTGCTGAAATTCAAAATTATCTTCAAGCGAGGCCTTTGCATCTGAATCCTGAAGACTCCCCAGTGGGTGAGCCAGGAACAGAAGCCCTTTCCCACTAACTTAAAGTCTAATGTTACAAGTGCCCATGTGCACCATCCCTGCAGACTTACTGAGGGAATGCAGCTCNAGGGCTCTGCTGTGCGCTAACGCACCCCATACTGTGGGAAGTCTTGATGATGCTGGAATCGAACACAGAGCGCAGGGAAGCTGGTGGGGGAGTCAAGCATGAAAAGCTGGGGACAAGAAGATATAAAGACAGCTCCAGTGTGGCCACGAGCATCCAGTAGATGCCTCCTCGGCATGCCCTCTGTCCTCAGACCCTTCCCCAAAGTCCATAACCACATGGCACATATGTGAGTCCACAGGACAGATGAAGACCCTACATATCCATGGGGTCACAGGTGGTGTGGCAGCTCCAACACCGAAGGCAGATTAAGGGTAAATGTACAACCTGCTATTTCAGAGCATCTAAACCACAGAATCACAGGACCAGTCCAAAAAAACAGAAAAGGGCTTTGCTCCGCTTAGAGACACTGGGAGATGCAGGCCTCAAGGTACATGACCCAAGCAAATCACATCTTACCATTCAGGATTTCAGNCATATTAGCTCTTCCCCCAATAACTTAGAGCTCACCAGTTATCCTGGTCCAGGNGACTNAGCCCCAGAGAGATGAGGAGCTGTGACCANGTTGGGGGAGGGGCTGGTGTAACAACACAAGCCCCGCTGAGCGGCTTTCGGCTCAACCTCCAGGACACAGAAGAACCACATTCCTTGGACATCTCTAGAAGGACCTTCCTGCCCCTGAGGGTACAAGGCTGAGAACCCCAACAACAGCCACAGCAAGCAGAGAAACACCACCTTCCCCAAGCACTATCCTTAGATCTCGCCAAAGCTTACTGACACACAGGTTTGTTCCACCCGAAGGCTAAAATTAAAACTCATCACCTTTGTTTTCTACCCTTGAAATCAAGTCTATCTAGGTGGGGGTTGGGGTGTGCTGGTCTCTCCAACGTCTTTCCTTTGTCATCAGGGTTACAGAAGAGGCCCCAGGCTTACAAACCCTGTCTGTAGCCCCCGCCAGGCCTTCATTTGATTAATAGCCCCAAGTGCCATGTGGTCAGTAAGAATGGCCTGGCCAAGACCCATCTCTGGCAGTTGCAAGGCGTTACNCCCGCCCCCCTGTAGTTAACACAAATAAATGAAGAATTATCTGCTACCCAACCAACAGGTGTTTTTCAGATTTGCTGTTTAAAGGGCCTGTACTGTTATTTAGCCCGAAGTGACAAAGCCACAAAAGCAATGAACCAAGTCATTTTCCCCTCTTATCCTTCGTGATGCTGTGGCAAAGGGCCTGTGACCACCACAGGTGACACTGCTAACCAGAGTAGGCAGAGTACCGACTTGGTTCTTTGGGGAGGTCACCCGCAGGCGCCTTTGTGATAAAGCGCGGGGTTTCCACCCTGGCAGTCTGGCATTGCACCAGCCCCCTACTCAGGGGTTTTGTGGACATGCTGAGCAGGAGGAGAGCAGCCAGTTGCTGGTTAGCTGCTGGACCTCAAAGCAAAGGAAGTCCTCGNTGCGCACATGCTGCGGTCCTTACGGGACAACAGAGAAGGCAATGAATCGGTGGGCTTAGGAGCATTGTTGCCGGCCTGGCTGCGCTTGGCGCTCAGCAGCATCAAAGAGGACCGCGCTCGCAACCCGACACCACCGCAGGCGCGGGGTACACGGGCCTTGCGCTGCAGCGGCGCACAAAGACTGGCCGGNCACCCGAGGCCAGCCCCGGGCAAATACGCGCAGTTTTGCCTCAACAGGTTGGAAACTCAAAGATGACGCCATGCACTTAACGATCTTCCTCGGTCTTTCTCAGCCGTGACAAACCCCGCCCACGGTCCCTCCCGAGGATCTGGTGGGACCCGCGGCGGCCGCTAGCTCAAGCACTGCCGAGAATGAGGCCAGCGAGGGCGACATTGGCGAGGTGGGCCACTGGTGGATGCCTGGCTCCTTACTGGCCACCGGCAGCGCGCAGCTGGCGAAGCGCACAAACTTCTCCACAGAACTGCTTAAGTCTGGTCATCCCACGAGAGTCTCCAGAGGCGGACAGCTCGCACCACCCTGGTCCAACCGCACCCCGGGACCCCACACGCCCNGAGTCTAGAGAATGAATGGCTAGCATAAGCGGCACAGCGCTGAAAGTGCCAGCACCATGCGACCCCAGCGCGCTCCAGCCACTGCCCGCCACCTGCGCGTAGGCAGGGCCCCGGACGCCGCTGCCTCCCTGCGGAACGCGCAGANTAAAAGGTGGCTATCGCCGGGATAAGCCAGAGACCTGCACAAAGGGCGCGGGAGACCAGCGGACACCAAGTTATATTTCCACCCGGGCTTACCTGCCTTTGCCCAGGCCACGCGTACCACCAGCAGCAAGACCAAACTAGTGAGCACGTCCAGAAGGTGCCGCCGCCGAAGCCTGTGCCACCTGTGGACAACAACCACAGGTTAGCGGGCCCCAGGCGTCCCCCACCTCCTCGGACCCTTTAACCCTGCACCCGTCAGCAGCCCGAACCTGGGCGCCATCTCCGCAGGCCGGGCCGTCTGCGCCCCTGATGCTGCGCCCAGAGCCTCGGTGAGCCGCTTGCCCACAGCGCTCCAGACCGCTGCCGCCGGCTAGGGCAGGGGCGGGCAGGGGCGAGCAGGGGCGGGGCGGGGCGCAGGACGCTGGGCTGGGCCAGGGAGAGCTCGGTGAGCGATCCCATGGATTCGGAACCTGGGGACAAGCAGAGTGGACAAGGACAGGTATCTATCCCAGCTTCTAGTACCCACTGAGTGGCAGTCTCTCCCTTTCCTCAATGTATCTAATGCGTACGTTCTTCGCTCATACCANGCTGCCTCATGAAGCTGCCAGAGGCTACTGTGTGAGATCCAGGCTCAAACCCAGAGCAAGGGGTAGGGACGTCCCACATTCATNAAGGCATGTCCATTGCAGGACATGTGCTCAGTCCATGAGGTGGACTGCCAGGAAAGCCAGTGATCTGAAGAAAGACATCTACCGCCCATGGACACTGATAGAGACACCTGTCACTTCTTACCCCCCTCCACTCTTGGGTCATTGGGTGTGTCATGGGGGTGCTGCTAGCCTTAACATCTCTACTGGCTTCCAGCCTAGGGCAGTNGCTCTCTCTGAACTGCTGCCCATGGTGCATTCCCATGGGCACCTCCTCCAACAGCTGCCTGCAGGTGTACAGGTGTTAGGAAGCCTGCCATGCCCAGGGGTGACTCCTGCCCCTACCTCCACCCCATACTTGGTGCACCCAGAAATAAGGAAGCACCTACAAGTAGATACACACACACACACACACACACACACACACACACACACAAAACCCTGTTTCTCTCACCAGTTCAGCACTCCTGATCCCTTACCTGACCTAACTCTAGGTTCTTTCCTCCAGCAACTGGCCAGCATGGCCTTCCTGGCCTGGCCTTTAACAAAACCAGAGATGCTCACATCCATCAGGCAGCAAATTGAGACCCCAGAAGCCATGCCCACTAACCTAGTGGCACTTCCCCCAAACTCCCTGTGCCTCATCTTTGCCCATCCCCACTGTCCATCTCCTGGGCCACAGAGAAATAGCCACATGGTCAGCCTGGCTTCCCAGACCTTCTCACACCCCTACTCCCAGCCTGTAGCACCTGAAGNGACTCATATTTTTCTTGTAGACCAGAGACCAAGGCCCTCCATACCACCCCTCGGCTCCACCCCAAGTCCCTCCTAAGCCTCCCAGGCCCCTCTCAAGTCTCCCTTCCTGGCCTTCCCAGTGTTACCTCCTGACCTAGCCTGGCTCTGCCCTCCCTCTGCCCGCTGCTCCGCAGCTGCAGCCTGAGGCCTGCTTAGGATTCTGATCTGCTCACATCACCCCCTTCCTCTCCAAGGCTTCAAAGGCCGGATCCTGCCCCAGACCCAGGGGCCTGCCCAGTCTCGCCCATCCACCTGGCCCACATCCCCACTTCATCCGCCTTCAAACCTGGAGTCCCTGTCCAGGTGAAAAGGGCACAGGAGGAAGAAGGCAATCTAGAGAATTGGGATCCACAGTTTTTAAGAGTAGAAATGATTGTCCCTCACTCGTTTTCAAAACTATTTCAGAGGAGGGTAGATCTAGGAACTGGCTGTGCCTGGCGGGTCTTTGTGTGTTTCTGAGTACCCCAAGACCATATGTGTGTTTCCAAAGTTACACATAGTATTTGTATGTGTGTCAGTCGGCATTTGTTCATGCATACACACATGTAGGAGCATGTCCTGGATCTCAATGATCCTGTCTCTCTTTGTTAACATGTCTATCTATCTGGAAGCCATGCCCCAGGTAAGGAGTCTGAGGTGCGCGTGGTGGGAGGGGGAGGAGGGGACTCTCGGCTCTTCTGCCTGCCTCCCAGGCCTGTCTCCTTCCACCACAGCAGACCTAATTCTTCAATCTTCAATCAGATGATGAGCGCTCAACTATGTGTCCAAAAAAAGCAGGCCTCTGCAGGCGGCAGGATGTAGCCCCCAGGGCTGTCTGTAGTTTCTGAGAGGAATCCTGGAACAGGGTGGGGACCATGCCAGTCCCAGCCACCATCTTTGGGCTTCAGAGTTTGCTGGCTGCCTCCTTCCNCTGTTTGACACCCCAGGGCAGAGATGAGCCCATTTTGGGGGGGAATTTGGTGATGGCGGAAGGGGAGCAGCAGGAGACACGGAGCCAGGTTGTTCTTCCCAGACACAGGGAAGATGATTCTTCAAAGGGCCTGAGTGACCAACAGTGTTACAGACAACGGGAAGTACCAAGATGAGCTCTCTNATGTGAGTGTGGTACTAGGAAGCAGCACTGGATGCTAAAACACACATTCTACACTGGCCTACACTACCCTCTGGTCACCACAATATCTCCATTAGTTCCATAATAGTCACAGATTTTTCCTATTAGAGTTTATTGTTCCCTTCATATGTACAAAGAAGAGTAGTCACTATAGAAGGGGGGTGCTGAAAATACAGATGTGTACTTAGGAAAATCTCAGCCAATGTTATGTGGTGTGCTCGTCTCTTCCACATAAATATGGGATTTGCTCAGGGGAGCAGGGCTCGACCCTCAGCCCTTAGTTAATCCTCTGCAACTGAGGGGCACAGAGAACACACACATACACACACACACACACAGAGAGAGAGAGAGAGAAAGAGAGAGAGAGATGGCGCAGTCCTGAGCATGGTGCCTGGCTGGCCTCACACAGTGGGATTGACTGCAGACTCCACTGCTCCTCCTGTGCCCAGAGAGGCACCGTGGAGTTGGATGTGGGCTACATGTGAGTCAGCTTCCTGTTGCTGTGACAAAAAACCACGAAATGTATATCAGAAGTCTAGTCTCAGCCAGGCCCCACCCTGGAGTCCTTGAACCTGAGCACACCAGTGCAGCCGTTCACTTTCAGGCTGTGGGCGCCCTCCTGAGACCTGCAGAGCATTCCCTGTGCTCTGGCCTCTGTGGACTATGTCCCTTGGTTCTATCGCAGTCCATCTCTGTGCAGCCCTGGTGACCATGTGAGCTGTCCTTTGACCGTGTTTCTTCATCGCCTAGCCACACCTCCGCCTCTTCATGATGCTCCAGTACCATACTGTGGAGTCATCTTGTCACTTTATGTCTACACCTTAGCTCTGCTCCAGGCTTGGTCCTGGTAGATAGCTCCATAGAAAGGCAATATATCTGTTGGGTAAAAACCTCATTCCTCTTCAGCTGAGGGTGACCGNCCTCCAGCTTGTCTCACGTGTGGNCAGGGCTCAGCAATGTGGCGGTCTTTGACAAGCATCCCTGGCCCGGACAGCTGAACCTCCCGAGCTGTGCATGGGAGGATGTGGCACGGCAGAATTTGGTAACTGTGAATGGATGGTAGGACACTCACAGAGCAAAGCATCATATCCCCATGAAGAGACCTTAAATAAAGATGCCACCATGGAAAAAGCCCTGTCCAACAGCACACATGCAGTATGGGGCTGCAACACTCATGGGAAGAGGGCCTGCTGTGAGAAGCGGTTGTTTGGAGCAGGGCAGTTGCACATCTTCCAANTTTGCTTTTCTACAGTCCACAGTTTCCAAGGTTTGTAGTAACCACCTTACTCCATGTGCTGGGCCCCATNTGTTGACTTTCCTGAAGCAAGGAGTCAATCTGCTAGCTTCCTGTCACTCACATCAGAGGACATCACACAAAGACCTAAGGACTCTGTTCCCACAGGGCTGAGGCTCCCAATGGAAGAAACATCACTTCGGCATTCACACCATTGCTGGTGCTCCAGAGACAAGGAGGTCCAAGTGGCTTCTCACCCCCCTGCCCTACAGACAGTTGCCTTGCACCATTATCAGTGAAGCCTGTGCCTGGCCCTCTTCCCATACTCACCTCATGGGTGTAACCCAGCTGATGGCAGTGGTTCTCAACCTGTGGGACAAGATCCCTTTGGGGTCGAATGACCCTTTCATGGGGGTTGCATATCAGATATCCTGCATATCAGATATTTACATTACAATTCATAAAAGTAGCAAAATTATAGTTATGAAGTAACAACGAAAATAATTTTATGGTTGGGGGTCCCCACAACATGAGGAACTGTATTAAAGGGTCACAGCATCAGGAAGATTGAGACTCACTGGTTAGTAGTATGATAGACCTCACTCCAGTCCACATGGTGCCTCCCTAGAGCTGGGAGGACCACTCAGCTCAAAACTATCCCAAGCAGGGGCTGGAGAAAAGGCTTGGTGGTTAAGAGCACTTGTTCTTCCAGAGGGTCTGAGTTGGGTGGTTCTCGGCACCCATGTTGGGCAGCTTCTAACTGCCTGTTACTACAGCTGGCCTCTGAGGGGACCCACACACATCCATGTGCTTACACAGATATATACCATAAATAAAAATAAAATAAATCATTTTTCTTTTTTATTAATTAATTTAATTTTTTTCCAACCCTATCACAGTTTCCCCTCACTCCAATAACATAAATCTTAAAAAAAAACAAAAACTAAAACAACTATCCCAAGTACCCAAGTACTCACACCACAATATTACAGGTACACACAAAGACACCGTAAAAACATACAACCACACATACCATAACTCTTTCTCTCTCTCTCCACAAAATCTGGGTTTGTTGGCCCTCAAAGCAGTATTAAAGCTTTCCCAGTCACATCCACTTTTCTGTCCCTCGGCTTTCATGTGAGCTTCATCCCCCCACACTGCCCCTGCTACAGCTCTCTCACCAGCTCCCACCACCAGGGTAGACGTAGATCCCACCTACAGCTAGTTAGGACCTGGGACCCATGCCTCATGGCTCCTGCCCCATGCTCTGGCTCCCCCTCCTCCCTGGCCCTGTNTGAAGGGATCCCTGCTNTGGCCCTGCTGACTCTGCCCTCAACCATGCTTGGTGTGAGCATGCTGAAGCTNNGTCTCAGGAGCAGTAAGAAGGTAGGAAAGCTGTGTCCCAGCTGAGGAGTCCCAGTGTGCCTTCTCAACACAGCCATTTGTAGATCCTAATAGACAGGGCTGGCCTGTGCCCCCGCCCTGCTGGCCTTGTCACCTTCTTGGCACCCTGCATCTTAGCTGTGTGTGCACCTGCCTCCTTGTACCACACCTTCACCCCAGTCCAGCTGTGGACTATCTGAAGACATAGACTGACCATAGTTATGATTTCCTTTTNAAAGCCAAATGTTGCTGCTGGAGCGAATGGCCCCCGGGTTGCCCCTCCTCTCTGTTCTCTTTCCCCTACCTGATAGGGTCCTTACTATCCTCTTGGGGGTCTTCCTTCAGGTATGTGTTCTTCTAGAAATGTGCAGTTGTTTCGTGAAGTTTCAGAAAATTAAACTACAAGAGAAAATATCCATGGTCCTAAAGCTTGTTTGTCTTTTGTTTGTTTTGTTTTAAACTCACAAAGTACCCCAGCTCTTTGCAGCTTGATGTATATACATGCATTTAAGTGATTGGCATGAAACCAGTGTACCTGACTTAGCAATCCCATCATTAATGAGTTGAAAGATGTTTTTGAACTTTTGCTTAAAATAATATACTTCCTTGAAGGGACGGAAATACAGCACCCAGAATGGAAACTACCATGTAAGGATTGAGGAGCGGCTCTGGCAAGCTAGCAGCAAACTGGACCTGTGAGTGGGAGAAGCAGTGGCTAAGAAACCAGGGCCTCAGGAGCTTCCACCTTTGCACGCACGCACGCACACACGCACGCATGCATGCACACACGCCCCAACCCACAGACTGGAAATGATGGGAATTTTCTCCTGTGATAGAGGACAGTTTCCAGCAAGCCCAGGTGCAGGGGGAGGGGAAGAAATATTTGAAGAAATAGTGCTTGAGAATTTTTTAATTAATGACAGACACAGAACCATAAATCGAAGAAGCTCAGAAAACATTTAGTAGGACAAATGCCAAAAAATTAAAACAAAGTAAAACAGAAAAAGAA
The DNA here is from genome assembly GCA_001675575.1 of Neotoma lepida. Classification (NCBI taxonomy): domain Eukaryota; kingdom Metazoa; phylum Chordata; class Mammalia; order Rodentia; family Cricetidae; genus Neotoma; species Neotoma lepida. The sequence goes on from LZPO01044390.1 coordinate 339,100, forward strand.
ACTCACACGTATTGTATTCAAACTAGTGAGAGAGAAAAAATAGAGAAAGTCTGTCAGATTTCTGTAGAGGAACAGAACCAATAGTGGGGGGGGCAAGGGAGGGTGCGTGCGTGTGTGTGTGTGTGTGTGTGTGTGTGTGTGTACATATGCATATATACATATGTTAATCAAGAATCATTAGATTGGCTTACACAGTTAGAAGCTTGATAGTCCAAGAATGGCCATAATGCTGAAGAGCCAGAGAACGCAGTAGCTGCTCACTGTGAGAATCTGGGGCCAATAGTACAGCTTCCTTCAAGGACNAAAGCCTGGAAGCGTCCCTGGACTCCCCTAGCACGAATGCATATTGGAAGGCTGTAGAGNTGGAGGAGTCCATGGGCCATGGTAGCAGGGATGGAAACACAGGCTCAGGAAAAAGAACTTGCATAGCTTCCTAATAAGGACCCACAGCAAGGTCTCCCAGAAGCAACACAAGTTCATCACAGCAGAGCAGCATCTTGTGTCACTAACAGAAGGTACAGATTCAGAATTCTTTTTAAACTATTTCATTGTATGGTACNGGGGATTGAACCTAGGACCTTCCAAATGCTGGGTAAGTACTCTACCACTACACCACANACCCCCAGCCATCCCTTTACCCTTTCCTTCTCTACCTCGTATCTCCTCTTCCGGTCTTTCTGTTTTGAGACAAGGCCTCAACTAAGCTNCCTGTGCTGGTCTTGAACTCACCCTGTAGTCCAGGCAAACCTTGAACCTGCAACCCCCTTGCCTCAGCCTCCAGAGGAAACAAAGTACAGAAAATTCATTCATTTCATTCACTGAAAATACTATCTTAAAAATTAAGACTAGATAGACTACNCTAGTCAAACAAAAACTGTGTAGTTCACACTTTATAAGAAATGACCAAGCTGGGCGGTGGTGGCGCACGCCTTTAATCCCAGCACTCGGGAGGCAGAGGCAGGCGGATCTCTGTGAGTTCGAGGCCAGCCCTGTCTCTTATACACATCTAGATGTGTATAAGAGACAGCTTTATAAGAAATGACCAAGCTGGGCGGTGGTGGCGCACGCCTTTAATCCCAGCACTCNGGAGGCAGAGGCAGGCGGATCTCTGAGTTCNAGGCCAGCCTGGTCTACAAAGTGAGTTCCAGGACAGCAAGAACTAAACAGAGAAACCCTATCTTGAAACATCCCTCCCCCCCCAAAAAAAGAAAAATAAAAAGAAATGACCAATGACATACTTGAGGCTGAAAGAATACATCAGATAAGATCAGATAACACATTAGATCTAAAAAGAGTGATGAGTATTAGAAGCAATGATGATAAAATGAAACTTATTTACAACACACTCCATTCGTTTTTTGTTTGTTTGTTGTTTTTTGAACAAGGTCTCACTATGAAGCCTTGGCTATCTGGACCTCAATGTATAGACCAGGCTGGCCTTGAACTCACAGCGTTCACTTGTCTCTACCTCCCAAATGCTGGGATTAAAGACATGTGCCACCATTCCTAGTTTCCAATGCATTTTAATTGCTGAAAATGATAGCTGTTTAAAGGAAACTCAATGGTACCATTCTATGTTGATAGTATATGTGCAGGCAAAACATATGGTAATGATGTGAGGAAGAACGGGAAGAAAAGGCTAGGAAAATACTGTCCTTGATCCCAATGTGTGTGAAACAGACAAAGGCTATTTGAGGGTAAACTGATTATAAGTTATAAAACTTGAAAATATAAGGGCAAGAATAAATAAGTAAATAAATATAGTCCTTGAGGCCAATAACAAACAATTCAAAATTTAAACTCAAACAATACTTACAAGAAGTATTGGATAAAAATAAGAGNAAAAAAGTCACCCAAACTGAGAAAAAGGAAAGAAAGAAACTAAATAATTTGTTTTCAGATGACCTAAACTCATGTTTGGAAACCTCCAAGGTCTTCACCAAAAATCTACTCACTAAAGTTGTGGGATAAAAAAATCAACAAAGCCACCCAAAGAAATGAAGAAAATCCCACCTGTAATAGCATCCTCCCAAATAAAATTCTTTTTTTTTTCCAAATAAAATTCTTAGGAGGAAATTTTAATGAGGAGACAAAAGAGCTGTGTGCTGAGAACTATAAAACATGGGTAAAAGATGCTGAAGACACGAATAAATGGAAGATAATCTGTGTTTTTCTAGTAGGAAAAATTAATATTGTGAAGGTGCCCATCATACCCAAAGTGGTTGCAGGTTCAAAATTCCAAGAGCATTTTTTTCCCAGAGAACTAGGGACAAAAACACCTAAAATTCACAGGAAACCATAGAAGACCCCAAATAGCCGAAGCAATTCTGAATAAGAACAGGGCTGGAAACACCACCTGACTCCAAAGTACGTTCAACACTATAGAAATCAAAACACCATGGTACAGGAATCAACCAGAGCAGTGAGCTCAGAAACAAGTCCAAACATTTATCATCACTTTTTTTTTTTTAAATGAAGGTGCCAAGACCACTTGGTAGGAAAAGGACAGTCCCTTCAATAAATGGTGTGGGGGAAACTGTGTCTGTGTACAGAAAAATGAAGTCAGTTAGAGCTTAGACACAAAAAGTCAGAATGGATTGAGAATTAAATTTAGGTCCTTAAAATAGTGGGGACTATCAGAAAAGCAGGCAGGGACAAGGCTCCATCCACGAGTCTGGACAGAGCTGATACATGGATCTGTACACAGCTCCATACTTGGGTTTGGACAATCATTTTTCTAGACAAATGTAAAAATAGACAAATGAATTCTATCAAGCTAAAGGGCTTCTGCTGAGCAAAGGAAATGATCAGCAGTGAAGCAACAGGTATAGAGATGGAGAGAATGCCTGCCAAGGGTACATCCAACAAGGGGTGAAAATCCAAGGTAGATAAGAAGTCAAGCAATGCCAGAGCACCCCCAGAAATGGCTCACCCTCAGAAATAGGCATCAGATCCAGAAACCAGTTTTCAACAGAAGATGTAACAAGTCACCAACAGGCCTACGAAGACATCTCCAGCAACACTAAACATCAGGGACATGTAATCAGATGTCACTCACACCTGCAAGGACGGCCACTGTCAGAAAGATGAAAGACAGTACAAGCAAGGATGTGGGGGGGAAGGGAGTCCTTGTGATGCTGGTGGGAATGTAATTGGCACAGCCACTGAAGGATGGTATGGCAGTGTCTCAGAAAAGTGAAAACAGAACCACCATGTAACTCAGCAATCCAACTTCTGGGTACTTATGCAAAGGAAATGAAACTGGTATGTCAAAGAGACATCTGAATTCCCGTGTTCACTGCAGATCCATTTATAACCAAAGGAAATCAACCTATGTGTCTACCAACTGGTGAGTGGGTAAAGGAGATGTATGTAGTACAACCCAATAAAATACTAGTTTGCCATTAAAGAAAGGTCTGCCAATGGTGACAGCAGAAGGAGTGTGTAGGACATTGTACTCAGTGAAATAAGCCAGGCACAGATGACAGACACTGCATTATCTGATTTACCCGTGGAATCTAGAATAGCTGAACCCAGAGAAGTAGAGGGCAGAATGGTGATTGCTAAGGGATTAAAGAGTGCAAAAAGAAGAGGTTTTTGTTGTTGTTTTGTTTAAAGCTATACATACACAATAGCATAAAAACACTAACCTAGTTTGCTTTTCTGTTGCTCTGATAGACACCATAACAGAGACCATGGAGGAACACTGCTTACTGGCTTGCTCCAGTATTGCCTAGTTAACTTCGTTATACAGCCCAGGACCTCCTGCCTAGGGATGGCCCTACCCACAGTGGGCTTGGCCCTCCTTCATCAATGAGCAATTAAGAAAAGGCCTCACACATGTCGCCTTGGGCCCCTCTGACTGAGGCAACACTGCAGTTAAGGTTCCCTCTTCCCAGATAACTCTAGGTTTGTGTCAAGTTGACAGCTGAAGTTAACTATAACAAACACAAACCATCCAGAGGTGAACTCAGTATGTCTGAGATCTGTGTGCCAAAAATCTATAAAACGCCGGGCGGTGGTGGCACACACCTTTAATCTCAGCACTCAGGAGGCAGAGGCAGGTGGATCTCTGTGAGTTCGAGGCCAGCCTGAGCTACCAAGTGAGTTCCAGGAAAGGCGCCAAAGCTACACAGAGAAACCCTGTC
>LZPO01044390.1:347088-358869 GCA_001675575.1 Neotoma lepida
ACTGAGCCCCTGGACAAGAGCTGGAGAATCAATGTGGTTAGTTCCCTGCTGTGAGTCTTATGAGGTAGCTCCTACAAAAATCCTCTGCCAGGACCTTAGAGAAGTCACTGGTGATGGTGGCTGTCTACCCAGAGTGGCACTTAGGGATCTACACACAGTGAGTTCCCAATGGAAGGGCAAGAGATGACATGGTTATAACGAGATGCAATTTACCGTCTAAACTGGGACATCCTTGGGAGTAAAGAAGTATTTTTAAAAGTTACACTAGGGAGGTTGGGGATCTAGCTCAGTCCATGAAGTGCCTCAGTCTATGAAGTGCTACTTCACAAGCACAATGGCTAAAGTTCAATACCCAGAACCCAAGTTAAAATAAATAAATAAACCAAACAACCGGATGTGGTGGTGTGTGCTTGCAATCCTAGTGCTATAGAGGCAAAACCAAGTAGAGCCCTGGAGCTCGATGGCCAGCCAGCCTAGTGTCCTTGGTAAGTTTTAGGCCAGTGAGAGAATGATGTGAATGGCGGCTGAGAAATGACAATGTTGTCCTCTGGCTTCCACATGCATGCTTACATACATATATATTTACCTCCATGCATATACCCATATACATGAACACACACACACACATATACACACACTGGGTCAACCAGTGCTAAGGTCGGCAGTGTCTAGCAATTGCTATAAACGGGACAGATACTGACCTATCCAAGCACAGCCCCTATTAANTCTCACATGGTTCTATGTAGCTGGGTATGGATGACTGGAGACCTGCCAAGGACCAAGACTGAGGCCAGTGGAGTCTACACAGGTTGTGACAGAGGCAGAGTCTGGGTCTGCAGTATCTTGTGGCTGCTGTCAAGAAGTGTGAGTTTAATCCTGGCAGGACTACTGAGGGTGGTAAATACAGAAGAGACCTGATGGCCTGCAAGCAGGGGATGTATTCTCTGCGTCAGTAAGGACAACTGGAGATGCACGGAGGTGGCAGCAGGATGGATGAGCAGTATGTGACCTGCACCAGGGACAGTACAGGCCAGAGTCATAATTAGTATTTTCCCCCTCTTTCCTTCTGTTTGTTTACTTGTTTATTTTACTATGTAGGGAATGGAACCCAGGGTCTTGCATATGCTAAATAAGCACTCCACCACTGAGCTACAGCCCTGGCTCTCTTGTTCTAATCACAGTAACTTCCAGAATGGAAGTTCTTACACAAGCTGTCTGCTCTGCCCTCCCAGGGCTTGCCTATGGGCCTGCATAGAGGCAGTGTGAAGTGTGCCTAGGGTTTGTGCTCTGAGGCAAAGGCTGAGTGTGGATGGAGCGCTTTCCCATTCCTGAGACCTCGAAGATTTTTGTTTATTCTGTGTCCCACATCAAACTGGCCTCATACAGGGGTGTCTCTCTAAGCTGACCCCACTTTGGGGTCAGTCTATGGGCAGTCCAATGGGCAGCCAGGGCTTCTAGTCTCCCATATGTGCTAAAGCCACCAGACATGTTTACCCCCCACAGAAGGAGCCTGCACAGGATCATGGGACTTAAATTAGTATTGTGTCCGGCCACTGACTCTCAGCTCTTATAGATTACTTGACAGGGAGGAGGAGCCTAGTGAATCTGGTCAGTTTCAGGGACTTCCTGAAGCTATTTTGAGTTGTTTATNTTCCTGCTTAAGGAGCTTCCCTGAAGGATGGAACATTCCAATCTTGGAGGAAACTATTAGACAACAGTCAGCTGGGCTTCTCATTCCTGAAACTCCCACTCCATGTCCTTCCTCAAGCCAGCCAGGAGGCCATGGATCTTCAGCCACATCCTGAAGTGTGTAGGGCATATCCTCAAAAGGTACAACTTGTNAAGTAAGAGGCTTGCCCTATACCAGCAAGGTGGCCTGTGAGAGATGGAAGCCAGGGGTTGATTCTAAAGCTTAATGTTACCTGTTGGTGCTGCTTTCAGACACACATGTCCCAAGGGGGCCATCAGAGTCTGCAGTAGGACCCAGCTGTATGTGGTTCCCATTGTGGGTCAGCTTAGTGAGCTGGCAACCAAGCTTAGAGGGCAGGGTAGGAGAAGGCAGGGTAGTAGGGGGCAGGAACGAGGTACACCCTTGGATAAGGGTGTCATAAGCCAGTCTCCAGGTAACTTGTGAGCCTTCCACTCCATTTTGGGCATAGGGAACCTGGACAGGAAGTAAGGCAAGTTGCCCAGCCTCTAGACACTGGATTTTTAGAAGCACTTCTGATCTTTGAAGAGTAGGGAGTAAACNAGAAAGTTAAAACATTGTGCATGATTGGAAAGCATTTCAACACCACCCAGACCTACTTAGCATGTGTGCTAGCCTNCTTCCTGCTGCCNAGCACATGTGCACGCTCACCTTTCTGTAAAGACCATTGATGGATGCATTCCCTCTACGATGTGCTTCTCCAGTTGCCAGAGAGGTCTTTCTTGTTTGAACTTGAACCCACCATGTGACTGCTATCCTAGAACCTAAATCTGTCTAATATGCTTAGGGATTGAAGAAGAGAATGTAGAGCTGTCATTCTTTTTAAGCACTATGATTGTTCCTATTAAAACCCAAATGAATATAGGCATGTTATATAATCATAGAACTTAATGAAATCATCAGATAGAATATATATACAAAACTCAGCTTATGCTAGTNGCAGACATCCCCCCCAAAGGTATAACTAAAGAACACAGTAACATTAGTATCACAGAATATCAAATATTGAATAAATCTTTTTTAAAAGATGTATACGATCTCTGTGGTAAGAATTATAAACTTGATTAAGGTGCACTTTGAAACACCCCTTCATGATAAAAGTCCTGGAGGATCTAGGAATGCAGGAGGCATGTCTCGATGTAATAAAGCAATATGCATCTAGCCCACAGCCAACATTATGCTAAGTGGAGAAAAAAAAAGCAAAGTATTTCCACAAAAATCAGGAACAAGATAAGGATGTCCACTGTCTCCACTCCTGCTCAATACCATTCATAGAGTCTAGCTAGATCAGTAAGACAAGAGAAGGGACGCAGATAGGAAAGAAATCAATATCCTTAGTTCAGAAGATATAATTCTATACATAGAAGATCCTAAAGATTATCAGAAGTCCAACAGCTGATAAACACAGTTAGCAAAGAAGCAAGATACAAAATTAACATAAAAATCAGTAGCCTTCGGGGCTGGAGAGATGGCTCAGCGGTTAAGAGCACTGATTGCTCTTCCAGAGGACCTGGGTTCAATTCCCAGCACCCACATGGCAGCTTACAACTGTCTGTAACTCCAGTTCTAGGGTACCTGACACCCTCATACAGGTATATATGCAGGCAAAATACCAATGCACTAAATAAAAAAAAAAATAAAAAAAATCAGTAGCCTTCCTGTATACTAGTGGTTCTCAACCTTCCTAATGCTGCAACCCTTTAATACAGTTCCTCATGTTGTGATGACCCCCAACCATCAAATTATTTTCAGTGCTACTTCATAACTGTAATTTTGCTACTGTTATGAATGTAATGTAAATATCTGATATGCAACCCCTCAGGATGAGAACCATTGGTCTAGGCTCTTCATAAGGATGTCTTCAAGCTTTATGGGGCTCCCCCTAAAAACAAAGGCACACTCTGACCCCCTCACCAGCATGTCCTCCCACAGGTTGAGAACTACAGCCATATACCAGCAACAAACATAGCAAGAGGAGGACAAAACTGTCACCACAGCCTCAACAGCAACATCAAAATCTTGAGACAAATGGCACAATCAGGGTGATGTAAGATTGACAGGTTAGACAAATGGGTGCCTGGACTGGCTTGTACATGGGTGGGGCGGACAGTATGGGGTCAGTGGGAAAAGGGAAGTGATAAGATGGATCTAGAAAAGGAATGAGTATTATATGGAAAAGTGAGAGCCACTCCCAAGAGATTAAGTTCAATGTCAGAAATTAAAGATCAATTCCAAGCGGAAAACACAAGTGACTCTCCTTTAGAGGTTGAGAGGGCAAACAAGTTCATAAACACAGCACATGCCCTTTAGATCAGGGTCCCAGCAAGAAGCAGAGGACACAGGAGGGATGTTTATGCAGAGTTGAAAGGGACATTATATAAAGGCTGATGCAGGGTTTAAAGAGCTCCCCTAGGAGCCCTGCGAGAACAGCTGGCCTCCAGGAAGCCCAGGACCGCAGCCCACCTCGTCCTGCTCCAGGCTCTGCCCACTTGCAGAGCCCACCTGTGGTGAACCCCTCCAGAGGCAAAAAGCAAGGAGCACAGTCCGGTCTATCCTCCCAGTCCTGGGCCCAGAGGGGTGTAGAGGGGAGGGGGTGGTTGTGGAAGTGAGAAGGGAAGTTTTAAGTGGAGGATGTTTGTCCTTTGCGAGCAAATTGTCAACAGGGAGAAATGTTTAATACTGAAAGCCAGGTCATGAGGTTGTGTAGGGGACATCTCTGAGTGGCCAGCAAGCTGGCAGGCATCTCAGAAAAGTGGGAAAGACAGACCAGGAAACTCACATGGCTGNAGATGGAGGCAGGGGATGGGAGATCAGCCACAAAGAAGGGTGACCGGAGACCCCAAAGCAGAGGAGAGCAACACATGGCTTCAGACCCAGTTGAGAAAGGTGAACCACTACTTTGGGAACAGTTTCAAGATTGCCCCATAAATTTGAACCCTAAGAGCTGCCATTTGACTTCTTTGTATGTATGCTGAGCCCCAGAGACGAATCCACACAGGTACTTTGGACCNAGCCGCACCATGAGGCAATACACAGCCATCAACACAAGGGAGCAGCCACGAGGGGTCCATCACAGCTCCATNAGAAAGGGAGGAAAGGGAAGGTCAGCAATCAAAAGCAGCAGAAACCAATGACCCCTTCCATTCAGCTGAAGACATCAAGATGCAAACACAGAGGAGCCATGCAGTCAGCTGGAGAGAACAAGCCAGGTGAGAATAGCTGAGGTATCCCTAGTGGGGAGCCAGAAAACTTGGCTGGACCCAAAGCCAATGCAGGACACAGCCAGGGTCTCCCTGGTGCCGTGCTCACTTGCCACATCATTTAAGAGAACAGAAAATAAAGTAAAAAAATACATATGGTTTCCCTATGTGGACAGGTAGATGGAGCAACCCCTCCCCCCAGGGCCTGTATCAGGCCAGCCTGGCAGGCTGAGAACCTAAGGTTGGAAGGAAGAAAGCTGTTTCCTGCTGAGGGAATCCTGNACTCCATCCCCTCACTCTAGCATGGGTCCAGCCTCCCCGCCCCCTACCCCCCAGCAGTCCTGCTGGTCTAGCTGGGCCATCCTGGAAAAGCCAGTGTCCAAAATAGCTTTTGAATTCCTCAGAGCTGGAGAAAGCCACGACCTCAGGCCACAAGATCTTTGGGGACTAGACAGATGTTCAGAGCACAGTCTGCCTCTGATATCTGGCCTGAAAATCCCTAGACAAGGGTTCTGGAGAACACTCCTTTTAGGGTATCATACCTGGGACCAGGAGCTGTTCTCAGAGCAGTAGGGTTCCAGTGCAAGTAGCCAGCATTCCATGAGCAGGGTTGGGGTTCTGGGCTTCCCTCTTCCAGGGATCTTAGACCATGTTCAATATTCAAGTCAGGAGAAGGAGTATAGCAATAATGTCCTGCCACCCATCAACATCTCCAGACAGGCACCATCTCCAGACAGGCACCATCTCTAGACAGGCACCATCTCCAAACAGGCACCATCTCCAAACAGGCAAGGGAAGGAGGCTGAGGCTTGGCCAGGCACAGCCAACTTCTCTCATGTTTGTTAGCTGTACATGAGTCAGTCAGGGACTCCCAGGAGTTTGCTGCCTCCATTTCCTTTCACGTTCAGTTGGAGTTTGATAAACGAGCAAAATCTTTACTGTGGAAGCTTCTGGTCAGGCAGGAGCCTTAATGTGCCCAAATGTGCCTCCAGGTCTGAAGTTTCGGCCCAGCCATTGTGGGAGACCCTGGGCAACAGTCATGGTGAGTGTATACACAGCCGTGTTTACATGCTCCTAGTCTCTCTCACACACACTTATACATAGTCACACACATTTGCACACCATAAACTCTCTCTCACACACAAGGAGGCACAATATTGCTTATGGCCTTAGCCAAGAACATGGGTCACATTCTTCATTACTCAGTGACCTTTATCTATGAATAACCATGATAGTGCTACAGGGATTGATTTTGGAGCTGCAAATAAATCTTATTCAGAATGTGAATTTGCAAATATGAGGCTGTGATCATCGAGACTTGACTGTATTTTACTTAAAGGAAACTTCAGAGAGAGAGAGAGACCATAGCATTGTGGGAAAGCAGTGTTGCTAGCCTTTTGCCGCCACAGGATTCCCAGGTGCTGTACAGGAGGCCTGTGAGGCAAAGCCTGACCCTCTGACNGTTCCAGGGACACTGCTGAGCTGGGCACTGCAGTAGAATTGAATTGCCTGGAGTCAGTTCCCTAGGGAATGACCCTAGTGCTGAGCCCCATAGCACAGAACTGTGGGACAGGGAGAGAAGAGTCTGCCACCTCTAGGCAGGTCACAGTGTCTTCTAAACAGCTTTTATCTTCAAGTTACAGGTAAGTTGCTCCCATGTCATGAATCTCAAGTCAACAGGGCTAATTCCAAGCANCCCCTCACTGCCCAATGCTAAATGCTATCTTTAAAAGAGAAACAGAGGCGAGATTTGTCCCTGGATGAATCATCTCCTGTCCCTGGGGATAGCTCATTTTTAAGCAGCCAGGATTTCTTCAGGGTCACTGTGACTTTTGTGGGCTAATAGTGCTAAGTTACTGCGTGGGACCTCACAGAACAGAGACCTACTTAGTCTGGCTCTTCAAGATTGAGTTGGTGTGGAGGTTGTGGCATTCACATAGGCTTGCAGCTCCAAAATAGGTTTCCAGCAGCAGTGTGGCTAAAGCTCTTCCCTGCGGGCACTTGTGAGCGCAGATCAGGTAGGGGGAATAGCCCTGTAGCCAAGGACCACCCACCTTCTTGGACACTTGAGCAGCCCTGTCCANCCCTGGCTTGCTGGCTGGGGAATTCACGATGAAGGGATGCGCCTGACCCTGCATGCCCGTTGCCATGGTAGCCACCCCATGCTGGTGGGCTGCACAAGGGCTGGATTCCTTACATAGCTGGGAGCCCAGGTGGGGGTGGGGGTGGCTGGAGCCTGGATACTTAGAATGTGGTCTCTCAGCACCCAACATGGACTGCACACTTCTACACCTCAGTCTCTGCCCCTCCCCACTTGAAAGCCCAGCTCAGCTCTGGTGGACACAGGAATGGATAAACTCTGGGGATGAAATCAGGAAATCTGAGTTGGGGGGGTGATATGTAGAAAGTGAAGTTTCTCCCCGTCTGACACTGCATGGATGGGCTGTAATGGTTCCTTGGTCACAGACTGTGCTATCCAGCAGAGCAGGCTCCAGCTGTCTGTGATGAGGCACACTACCCTCCTGGCTGCTGTGGAGAAGCCTGTTCAACTGTGGGTAGATTCTGATCAAAGGTGTTCCAGGAGCATGGGCCTTGAAGCAGCCCCAAAGGGCTGCCCGGGGGCCATGCCTGTTCCTTCCTTCTGTGAGTTGGTGTCAGGGGTCACCTTCCTGTAACGAAGCAGCAGGAAACAAGACCTTGTGTCTTGCACTTTTTTCCCACTGGGCAGGGACAGCTAGAAGGTTTTACCCCATCTTAATTAGAGTTTCTATTGTTGTGGTAAACCATGACCAAAAGCAAGTTAGAGAGGAAAGGGCTATTTCAGCTTACAGTTCCACAGTGCAGTCTATCACTGAGGGAAGTCAGGGCAGGCACACACATGGGGCAGGATCCTGGAGGCAGGAGCTGATGCAGAGGCCATGGAGGGGTGCTGCTTACTGGCTTGCTCAGCCTGCTTTCTTACAGCACCCAGGACCATCAGCCCACAGTGAGATTGGCCCTCTCACATCCATCATCAATCAAATAAACAAACCATGGTCTTGCCCACAGGTCAATCAGGTGGGGGCATTTCATCAACTGAATGACTCTAGCTGGTATCAAGTTGAAATAAAACTGGCCAGCACACCGCCCAAGGCTCTAGCCAACCCACTGCCCCTCCACCTGCTCTGGCCCCACTTACACCATCACCTCATAGCTCAGGTACAGCAGCATCTCTGTATGGCCAATGGTACCCCATCTCCACCTGTACCCACCTCAGGCTCCATCTCTCATCCTTCTCTTTCCGGGACATAAAGAGATGATCACAAGCCCTTAGATTGTATGGCTTAGAGAGTTGCAGAACCTGGAGACAGTCTATAAGGTCAACCGCACTATACATAGTGAGGGGACCTGCAGTCTGGCCACCATGGCTTGACAAGGTCACCAAACTCCAAAGGGANGGAGCCTGGCTTCCAGACTCCATGCTGACTTCTGTGTCGTGTCCCTGCTTCTGGGGTATGGGAAACAGAACTTGTGTAGAACAGACGGGGCTACCGAAGACTCCCTGCAGGAGACAGGGCTCTGGCCAAGCTTCAGGGATCTTGGAAGACAAAGGCCGAGCCCTCTTCTCTTTGGAGGTACCACTGCCTCAAAACTTAAGTCTATTTNCTCATTGCTAAGAAAGCACATTTGGTTAGAAAAAAAAATGAAGGCAGAGAATGAAGTCAACTAGGGACTGTGGGTAAATAAACAAACGAAAAGCGTGTGAGTCCTTCGTGGGGCTCCCAGGAGCTTTGCATCATGCTGTACACACCTGGTAGCTGCCACTCATCGTAGCGACNGNCATAGCTTTCAGCCTCCACAGAGCATTCTGGACTCCCCTTTGCTGCTAGTGCAGCTTCTTGACACCCACATCACCACTGTGCTATTGTCAACGTGGCTCCCACCCAGCCAGAGAAGTCACTTCAGTGACGAAGTCATCACCACTGTGTAACATGAATCTTAAAGGTCTTATTAATAAAAAACCCAGAGCCAGGTATTGAGGTAAATTCTGAAAGATCAGAGAGACAGCGCAAGCCACAGCCAACCTCACCCCGCCAACTCCTNAGCTGATCTTGTTTCCTCAGACTGCAGGCTTCTGAGTCCTCACCCAAATAAATCTCAGCTGAACTGCTGCTAAAAACCCCAAAGCTTAAAAAGCCTCTAGTTCCTGGTCCTCACGCCTTATATACCTTTCTGCTTCCTGCCATCACTTCCTGGGATTAAAGACGTGTGCCCTTCCTAAGCAAAGACATGGGNTCTCAAGTGTTGGCATTAAAGGTGTGTGCCACCATTTTCTGGCCTCTATGTCTATCTAGTGGCTGTTCTGTTTATTAGGGTGCACAATATATTGGGGGGANACAATATCACCACACCACTATTTGGCTTTTTACTTCCCTAAAATGTTTTACCTCTTAGACCTGAAGATAGCTGCCCTAGCTGTCAGAATTTCCACTGTGCNCTATGGCAGATCCCTCACCTCGTCAGTGATGACAGGGTAGAGGCACCACTCAGCACTGTCACCCAAGCAGCCTGAGGACTTCTTTACAGAGACCTCTACTAACATAAAACCCAGACTTTTGGCTTCAANACAGAAAAGAATTTCAGTATGAAGCAGAGTTAAAATATACATATTAGAACTTTTTACTTATTTTGGTGTATGTATATTTGTTCGTGTGTGTATGTGTGTGTGTATGTGTGTGTGTATGGGTGTGTGTGTATGGGTGTATATGTGTGTGTATTTGTGTATGTGTGTGTATGTGTGTGTGTATTTGTGTGTGTGTGTTAGAGATTGACATCTGGTGTCTTCCTTGATTTCAACCCACTTCATTTTTTGGAACAGAGCCTCTCATTGAAGAGAGAACTCACCCACCAATCGGCTACACTGACTGGCCATTGAGGATCCCCTGCCTCTACCTCTTCGGTGCTGGTATTACAGGTGTGCATTGTCCTGCCCACTGTTTGCTTTGTTTTTCATGGGCTCTAGGGAATCTGACTCAGGACCTCATGCTTGCGTGGCACACAGGCAGGTGACTGACTGAGCCATCTCCCTGGGCCTCCATTGTAGGCATATGTAGGATTTTGGTGCCTCTTGGTCATTATCTTCAAAGGGTTTCTGAGGAATTTAAGTGAGATCATTACAGGATCTTTCCCGAGGGCACCTGACACGATTACAATTGATAAGTTAAAACTCTAGATCTCAGGAGTTCANGAAGCTAGGATATCTCCAATGTAAACAAGTTAACAGTCTTGTTTGTGACATTCCCAGAAAGTGTCTAGGGAGGACTGGGGTCCCACCCAAGATGATATACATTCAGGACTTAGGCCTGGATCATTGCTGTTTGACAAGAAATCTTTTTCTACATAAGGAATGTTCTATCTATGTTCGCAGTATCACAGCAAATGATGTTAATTATGTGAGAATCCCCTGTAAGAGGATTCAAACAGGCTCCAGGGTGAGGGCTCTTTCCCCATCCCACGCCTTATAATTTTCCTCTCTTTCTATTCTGCATCAACCCGACCTCCCAGCGCTCTGAGGCAGATGTGTTTTTCATAGAATGAGCATCAGGACAGGAGAGCTGAGCCTGTCCACGCATGGAGACGGCACCTGGAGGTTCTTGCCTCTTACCCACCATGTGGGACCTTGTCCATCTGGCCACACACAGTCTTCCTCTCTGTTTAATGGGCCCCTGTGGCCATCTCAGCTCATGGCACTGAGAGGGCTGAATCCCATCACAGCCTGGAACCTCCCATGGGGACTGTCCATGGGACAGTCAGTGCAGATGACAAACCCCTTCAAGATCCCCTGTCTAGCAAGGGCAGGACAAGGGCCACAGGACAAGGGCCACAGGGAAAGTCCTAAATACTCAGTTATGTGTTCCGCGAGCCCCTGAGGGCTTCCACAAAGTGAGATTGTCTGAGTTGGCCACACCTTGGGTCCAAAGCTCAGACTCAGTGAAGGGCCTGTTTCTGGAGTGTCTCAGATTTCACCACTGTGGCCACCACTCTGAGCTACACTGTTCCTATTTCAGGGGCTCATGGTAACCCCTGTATATGGCTAANGGGGCCTCCCAGAATTCAGTTCTAGAGGNGCTAGGACCTAGGTTCTATGCCATCTGAAGGATGGCCNTGTCCCCTTCTAGGGATTGACTGGTCAACCCCTTGCAGGGCAGAATAAGTGAGTCAGTGGGGGACTGTGGCTTTCTAAGCACTCAATCTTGTGGGATGAATACTGTTGCCCAAGCCCTGCAGAGAGCCCCTGAAGGCTTGGTCCAGGCAGGATGGGGTTCTACTAGAGAACTAATTGATCTGCTAGTGATGGTCTGACAGACCATACAATTGTGTTTTTAAAATTCATATTTTAAGTTTACAATTTTGTGTTAGGCCGCATTCATAGCCATCCTGGGGTCCATGTGGTCCCTGGGCTGCAGGCTGGACTTGTTGGGGGATCATCTCCTAGTTCTCACATGGTGGAACAACAGCTATAGAAAAGGAGCGTGTGTGTGTCCAAGTGTGTGTGGAGGGGAGAGAGAGCAATAGACAGACAGACAGAAATGGTGGGTGAGTGGACAGACTGACAAACAGAGGGAGAGTGTGAGATGGATGGAGTCTGTCTTAGTCACTATTGCTGAGAAGAGCCATCATGACCAAGGCAATTCTTATAAAAGAAAGCANTTAATCGGGGGCTTGCTTACAGTTTCAGAGGGTTCGTCCATTATCATCATGGCAAACAGAAGGGCGGCAGCAGAGAGGGAGTGGAGAGCTACATCCTGATCCTCGAGCAGAGGGAGAGTGTGGGTCTGGTTTAGGCTTTTGAAACCTCAAAGCTCACCCCCAGTGACACACTTCCACCAACAA
>LZPO01044390.1:398067-415528 GCA_001675575.1 Neotoma lepida
ATAAAAACAAAGGAAAGAAAGCAGGCTGAGCAAGCCAGTAATCAGTGTTCCTCCATGGCTTCTGCTTTGGTTCCTGCCTCAATTTCTCCTTATGATGGATAGACTAGATAGCCTGTAAGACAAATAAACNACTTCCTCCCCAAGTTGCTTTTGGTTATGGTGCTCATCACAACANTAGACAGCACACTGGGACAAACCGTTAGGCAAGCTGTGGTCCATCTGTCAGCAGACATGACTCAGCAGNAGAAAAGGACTCGCAGCCTGGTGACTCAGAAGCAACTTGCTGAGTGAAAGGACANTCAGGAAAGACTCAATGATGACAGANTAGTAAATGCTAGAGACCGATGGGGACAGNGAGGAAGAAAAGGTGACATGGGGCAGTGTCCTTTTGGATGAAGGGCTGTTCCGGATCCTGTCTGNGGTGGCACAGATCTGCCATGTGTTCANATCCATAGCATTGTCCCACAAGACAAAGGACTGTGCTACTCAAAGCGCCTCTGCTGGATTCTGCTCATCACACCATAGGNTCTGGGTGTTACAGGGCCTTTCTTTGTCTTTGGCTGGATATGGATTCTGCATTTCTGTTTCCCAACAACTCACTGGCTTTCCAAATGTGGCTCTGACAAGCTAATGTGCTCAAAGAAGAAAGTGGATACCANGAATACCTTCCAACAAGGTGACTGTGACTTGTGTGCTGAGACGGGAGCATCAAGTTCCTCTTCGTCAGCCAAAGGACTTGGGACTAAAACACACGTGCATCCCAACACCCTGGTAGTACATGTGAGGGGGGAAAAATTGCCAGCAAGAAACATTATCACAGAGTGACCTCCAAGATACACCTGATTCTCCTGCAGCTTTGGGGCCTTCGGGTGAGGTTCACTGTGTCCCTGAGTCATGGGACTCTGCCTCACTCTCAATGACCAAAGTAGAGGAAGGCAATGATAGTCTAGGTCACCTGGGTTAATAGGGAAGCTCGGTGCCCCCAGCATGAGGTGACCGGAGACACCTTGCCCCCTCCCTTGCTTCCTCCTTTCAAAGCTCAGGCATTGAGGCTACCTGTGAGAAACCATCAACCAAGGTTACATTGAGGGATGTGAGCTTCCCGGAACNCCGCTCAAAGGTGGCAGGATTCAAGAAAGACAGAAAAGGCCACCTNTGGAAAGAGCCAGGGAGCCCCATCCTGAAATGCCAGGGACGCCAGGCATCTAAGAGGCTGCGGTTTGCTGAGTGCAGACTGTTCAGCTGTAATTTTCTGGTTTTGACAAATGAACTGTGGTTATTCAGGCTGCCCGCCATCAAGGCTGGAAGGACATGTTGCAGTCTTTTCAACTTTTTCCTGAATTGAAAGTTATCTCTCAGACAGCATGTGTTTAGGGAGACCGTCTCTGATTTCATGGAGTTAGCTGACCTGGTAAGGGAGGGTCTGTGTACCCATGGACAGAGGCAATTGAAAACGAATCCANAAGGATTTTATAATGTAAAGAGCTGCAAGCCACAATTACCAGCTGAACCTGAAAGTCCTTCCTCCATGCTGGAGTTTCACAACAATGAAGCAATTATTCCTCAACCACCGAACAGGCGGGCCCTGAAGCAGCCCCCACCTCCAATATCAGGAATGTCCTTCCTTCCAGGCGTGAGGGCCTCTCCTGGGTCCTTCACATCACACGGCAGGCTCTGGATACTAAAAGGTCTTTGTCTTTTGCTGAGATATAGAGTCTACATTTCCNTTTCTCTAAGACCCACCAGCCCTCCAAAGGTGGTTCTCCTCAAGTTAGTCGCTCTCAGGCCATCTGTGCTATGTGCCTGTCCCAGTGGCCACCCGCCATGAGTGCCCATTGGCTGACTGCCCACCAGTCAGCTGATGAGCTGAGAGCCTTACCAGGACAGCTGCAGCTTCAAGGCCCCCAGGGCACCAGGTAGGGTATGCCCAGGGTGGGTTCCCCTCAACNGCAAGCCCTCAGTGAGACAGCACAGGAACACTACCTTCTCTTCCCCTCCACCTCTCCCTGCTCTTCTTTTCTCGTCTCTCATCCCCTCCTCCTCTACCCCCTTCTCCATGCCCAATAAATCCAGTATAACTGTCCCATTTCATAGGTGGCAAGACGGCTTCCTGAAAGGCTAGGAGAAAAGGGAGTCTTGCCACACTCTAGGACTCTGAGCTCCACTTGACTTCCAATCCCAGGGATCTGCCTGGTAGGAATGTGTGTCTTCCCTAGGACGGCTTTCCTAATATTCTATACCTCCACAGGCCCTGAAATGCATGCTGGGGTTCCACACATGCTAAACACCCTCATGTCCATTTGCAGCCCTTAAGCTCACCTCCTGTGTACGTGTCTACCATCACCTGGNCTGGTCCCACACACCGGGGTGTTGTCAACAGCCTACACCTGGACCTTGTTCCTGACTGCCACTGGTCACAGTCAGCCAGGTGCCTCTGGCACCTCCTGACCCCATCCTTCTGACAGCAGGTATCCTGGTAGCATCCCCGTCTCCCCTACACTCTCTTTCTTCCTCAGTGGCTCTGTCTCCTACAGTTCCTCTTTTCTGCCAAGGATACTTGAATTTTCTGTCTCTGTCTCTGTGCCCACACCTGAGCCTTTCCCCAACCCACCAATCCCATCATGCATATCTTCTGTAGATAGCACCTTCAGTGCTACCACTGTCAGACACCCGAGGTTGGGTAACACGTGACCCCCATCTGTGTGTGTCCTGAGGACNGAAGGCACTGGCCTGCTTTTTCTTCTCATCTATTCTCTGCAGCAAACCAAACTCCGTGCACATGATGGGCACTGCAAACACTTTCAAAACACTGGACAGGGTGACATTTGACTCATGAGCCCACCGTCTTCCCACTGCACTTGAGGCACAGAGGACTACTGTCCCTAGCACCGGGGTGGGAGGGGTGCCTTCCAGTAGAAGTGACTAGGGAACAGGCTCTGAAGGCTGAGCTAACGGGAAAACAAAGCCCAGAGGCCGTGGAGCAGCCGACAGAGGCTTGTCATCATTGTGACTGATGACCGGGAAACAAGAGGGGGTTCAATTGCATCAAAAAGAGCCAGCAGTGCCCAGGGTGGGTGTGAGAGTCTCCAGAGATGCTGAGAGACACCTCATTTGTGGGAAGTGTCTCAGTAACACCTGTGGGAAAGGAGGTAGAGCTGAGAGTCAGGGACCAGAGGGTCCTGGCCTAGACTAGAACTCACCCCGGTCTTGTATCTAAGNCTGAACAGAGGGATCAGGGAAACTGAGCAGCAAGCACTGAGTTCCAGGTCTAGGCTGGAAACCAAAGACGGAGATGGGATGAGCAGGCCGTGGTGATAATGTTAACTGTGACATTTATTACAAGGAACAAGGAATCCTGAAGCAAATCAATGGGTACTGATGGTAGCAGAAGAGTTCCCCAAAACTCAGGTGGGGCTCTCTAGCAGTCAGGGTGCTTCTGAAGCAGTGTCTTCCGTGTGGTTCCACGGGTCTGTGTGCCTCATCCTAGCCAGAAGATGCTGTCTCTGGATGCTGGGGGTGTCAGACAAGCCTACTGGGCTGGTCCAGGACAGTGGCCAGAGGGAAAGTATGCCAGTTTGCTTCCTATTGCTGTNGTAAACACCATAGCCAAAAGAAACTTGGGGAGGAAAGGGTTCATTTGAAATTACAGCTTATAGTCCACCAGGGGGAAGTTAGAACAGGAACTTTCAAGTCAGGAACCTGGAGGCGGGAACTGATGCAGAGGCCATGGAGGAGTGCTAATCACTGGCTTACTCCTCATGGCTCGCTCAGCTTGATTTTTTCATACAATCNAGGACCACCTGCCCAGAGGCAGTAACACCCACAGTTAGCTGGGCATCCCACACCAACCATCAATCAAGAAAATNCCCTATAGATGTCCCTACAGGACAATCTAGTGAAGGCATTTCCTCATTGAGAGTCCTCTTCCTAGGTGACTCTAGTTGTCAAAAAACTACCCAGTATACAAGGCAGGTGAAGAGAGCCTGGAAGGGGCTGGGTACAGCATAGTCAGTCAGCCAGTTCTGTGGCCTGGAGAGACAAGTCCTGCAAAGAGAGAAAGCCAGACATCTCTGAGAGCCACAGCTGTGGATGGCCTTCTGAGGCTCTGGGAGAGAACAAAGGCCCTGTGTGTCTGTCCAGAGTGAAGCTCTTGTGGAGGACAGAGCCCCTTTCAATGCCAGCCAACTCCCACCAAGTCAAGGCCGCCTTGGCCTTGGGGTAAAGGGGCAACCCTGATGTGGCTGACGCAAGTGGGTGATTCAAGAGCATCAGCAAGGTGACCATGGCTGCTGGGAGTCACAGGGGACAACTTCAGCTAGCTTTACCTAATCTCAACTCTGACTCCAGAAAGTGGGCCTGGAGCCCAGGAATGAGCTGGTCAGAGCCCCAGGGGTGGAGCCAGAGGCTGTGACAACTCAAAATGTACCAGACATGGCCAGCTGCAGGTGGCAGGCAGGTGAGCCAAGCCAAGGCCAAGGTTGAGACACAGATGAACTCCAAACCAAAAAAACAGTGGGAGAAAGGCCTGNCAACAGATGGGCCACAGCATAGCTATAAGGATGACAGCCCACAGGACCACAGGCCATGGAGACCACAATGAATGGGGACCACAGCTCATGGGATCATAGCCCATGGAGACAAAACCCCACAAGGATCATAACCCACAAGACCCCAACCCACAGGAGCCAACAGCCTATGGAAATGCAGTGTTCTGCAGCTAGGTGAAGTCAGCTGAGAATGTGGGGTGCAATGNCCCCCTTGATCCTGGAATANGGCAGAGAGGCACTCAGCCATANGCTCCTGGCTCTGGTTAGTTGGGCATCTCCTATCTAAGACACTAGGAATAGGTTGGCAGAGGAGCCAGATGNCCACCAAGATTCATCCTCTGTGCAAGTTGTAGGGGACCTAGGAATGTGCCCTCTGTGTGGGTAGACCACAGCAGGGCCTATCTCCCACTCTTCCTGGCTCTCCTCTCAGTTCCTAAGCCAGCTGCGTCACGGCTGAGCTGGCAATCAGACTGNAGCTGGAGAAAGGGGACTCCGTTGTGGCACACAGGAGGCCGGGGTTGTTCNNGGAAAGAGCCATGTTCAGCAGCAAAGTTCAGAGAAGGCAACATTGGAGGTCACTGNTGCAGAGATGATGTGCTGATCANNGCAGGGGGCAGCTTCCCAGTCACACTGGACTCTCTGAAGAGACCAAGTTTAGATCCCTGTTCAACTGCCTGGCTCTCAGACATGACTCCTAGAAGATGAGCCCCTCAGGACCTACCGTGTCCCTAATCTTGAAGCGGGTGTCCAGGGACTACGTAAGTGGGGTAAGGCAGTGCAGGTTTTAGGGGGCTATTTGGGATAAGCCATTGGGTGGCTCTGGGGGAGATGATGGGGATGCAGAGTCCACGTCTCCCAGCGGAGACAAAGGTAGAAAAGCAGGACCAGCATGCCTCACCCCTTCAGCTGATGCCTACTCAGGTCCTGGGAAAGAATGTATGGCATTTTCTGGTAGAGATCACATGAAAAGATCTGGAGACCCCAGCAACCTCCGGCAAATAGGATTCGGGCAACCCGGACAGACCACAGGTGTGTCTTCTCAGTAGGCAGGTGGCTGTGTTCCTGAGAGCCCCCACAGAGACCCTCTGGGAAACAGAGTGTTCTGCAAAGTTTCTGCAGATAGCCCCCACCCTGGTGCAGACTGTGTTACCTCCTCCCTAGTTACCCCAGGAGATGTGTTTGTCCTGGGTCTTCAGTATGACCAGCTTCTCACCGAAAGCCTTCATCTAGCTGACAGTCCAGGCCCGCAGATCCTCACTGCCTGATGGGCAATATCCCAGGCTCCCCAAGGGAGTGGGGCTGCATGGTGTCATACCATAGAGATACATTGAAACAATGAACAGTGTGAGTCAGGGACCTTCAGGAACATTCTTAATCTAAGATGACTTGGCTGGCAAAGCACAGTTGTCAGTGCCATTATTTCCATGGTCATCAGGGTCAGTGGGGACAGAGAGCTTGTCTATGCATGCCTGTGGATCTCAGGGTGAGACACTGTNTAGGACTGGAGTCAGGGTGAGCCAGAGACTGAGCCCATCCCCAGCAGCTGCATTTGGAGAGAGGCCTGATGCACTCACTGTGGGCACAAGCACTTTGCTCACTGCAGAAAGATTTATTGAGTGCCTACTGTATGCCGGGTGCAGCTGTGATATTCAGGTTCNATCACTGAATGAAGCAGATGGAGCTTGAGATCTCACTCTTTCCAGAATCTGTGTTCCCACAGAGGACCAAACAGTGNGGGTTGCCAAGATAAAGAGGCAAAGTTCACCATATGTGCTGGCTAGTTTTAATGTCAACTTGACACAAGCTAGAATTATCTGAAAGGCAGGAACCTCGATTGAGAAAATGCCTTCGTAAGACCAGCTCAAGGGCATTTCTTAATTAGTAATTAATGGGGAGGGCCCAGCTCATTGTGGGTGGGGTCATCCCTGGACTGATGGTCCTGGGTTCTATAAGAAAGCAGACTGANCAAGCCATGAGAGGCAAGCCAGTAAGCAGCACCCCTCCATGGCCTCTGCATCAGCTCCTGCCTCCAGGTTCCTGCCCCATTTGAGTTCCTGTCCTGACGTCCTTCAATGATGAACAGTGATGTAGAAGAGTAAGCCAGATAACGCCTTGCCTCCCCAAGTTGCTTTGGTCATGATGTTCCATCACAGCAATAGAAACTCTAGGACAACCATGTGTACATGACTTGTGCAGAAGAAGAAAGACAAAGTGGGGTAGAGTCATGGGGTCAGGATGGGAGGTCTGGGGAGTGGCTCCATGAGCCGGAAGTTGGAGGTGGCGCCCTGAAGGAGGGTNGTTGTACTGAGCAGAGAGAGCAGTCAGAGTGAGTGGGCCATGGAGTGGCAAAGACAGGGACCCCAGGAAGGCTCACATAAGTAAGGTGCTACGGTGAACACTGTGGACAGTGATGTCTCAGGGACACTAGGGAGGCAGTCTGAGGGAATGGCTTCAAGCTTAGGCTTCCCCTAGTGAGCACCATGCACCGAGGAGGGAGAGCAGGGAGGATGGTGACTGATGGTGGGAGTGGGGGACAGTGGTGACAATGTGGAGAAGAGAGGGGAGGCAGGCGAACTGGCTGCAAGGGTGTCTGAAATGGAGCGCGGTTGCTTGGTAGACAGCCCAAGGCACCTAAGCTGCCATGCGGTACNGATTTTAGTGGGAAGAGGAAAACATAAACACAAAGGAAGCAGCTGGTTCAGGGACNAACAGTGAGTTCAGACTAACCCAGGTGAGAGAAGGGGGACAGCCAGGGTGGCCAGCCAGGAGAGCTTCGTCCTGGGACAGCCCTCATCAGTCTGCCTTTGGATGCCTGGGACAGCTGTGGGTCTCAGGCTGGGTACCTCCCAGATCCACCAGCACCCTGTCCTCAGAAGTTCAGCTCTACACACTGAAAGGACGTGTGTCCGAGAGGGCATACGTGAAAGCAAGTGGTCCTTTATTGTCTCCCTGGTCCTTTATTGTCTCCCTCTACGCCAGCAGTTCTCAACCTATGGGTCGTGACCCCTCTGAGGGGGTCACATATCAGATATCCTGCATATCAGATATTTATGTTCCGATTCCTAACAGTAGCAAAATTACAGTTATATGAAGTAGCAACAAGATAATTTTATGATCTGGGGTCACCACAGCATGTGGAACTGTATTAAAGGGTCACAGCATTAGGAAGGTTGAGCACCACTGCTTTACACTGTCTAAGGAACAGCTATTTAAAGTGGCAGCTGAGGGTGTCTGCAGCTGTGACTGAGCCCTCGCTCCAGGTGTCAGCCTTGTTATGGATACTGGGAAGACTTTAAGGTCCTCACACAATGTAGGGGATCTGGCCACACCCAAGGCATTGGAACTCCTCCTCCTCCTCCTCCTCCTGTGGGCCCTTCATCCAGGCTCAAGAACCACAGCTGGAGGGCACTGAGGAAAGACACTGTGACAAGTGGAGAATGAACCATTCCTATCATCACTGTGTTCTAGGGTCCTCCTGGATAAGGTCNTTTACTTAGACCTTGGCAAAACTAGTGGGGGCGGAGCTGGGTGCTTTCCTCACACCTCTGCAGANGTCTCTTCTTAGGAGAAGGCCCTGAAAGGCAGAAGCCTGATGTGGTGGAGCCCNGCCTGCCTCTCCACTTTCATGTCATCACAGAACTGCACATGGTGCTGCCCAGCAACCAGCAGGGCTGGGGAGCCCCAGGCCCCTCCCACCCTGTCTTCTGCACTGTTTAACATTGTACCGTGTCAGTGAATCTGCAGNTCAGCGATGATNCAGAGAGGGGACAGCTAGCCAGAGTCATGGCTCCATGGCTAGCATGTGCCCAGGACCCCACTACCCTCTGAAGAGGACAGGAATGACCGGCAACCACTCATCTGGATGAGTCAGGTGCACCAGCACCACAGTGGACCAGAAGGAAACACCCCCATCAGTCTCCGGAAGTACAAGCTGATGCACACCTGGGGTGCTTTCTCTCCACTAAGTGACTCGACCAAAATGTTTTATTTTTGTGCTACCAAAACTTGTGTATTATTTGGGCACACTCCAGGTATTGGGTTAGGAACGTTTAAAAATAAGCCCTCACCACTGGCGCCCAGNATGGCAAGGACTTGTGCCTCTACAATGAGGTCACAAGACTCTGAGCTCTGTCCCTCCTCCCCACACTGCCCAGGCCAAAGTGTCCTCAACTTTACAGAAATCCAAGGGACATTCCTAAGAGGCAGGAGTGGGCGTGGCCTTGGTAGGAGTAGTCACCCATGTCCTCAACTGGCAGAGGGCAAGTTGGCCCTGGTACTCTGAGGGCACCTCAAGGCTGGACACAGCCCTATAAGGAGCTCCTGGTCAGAACCAAGCAACAGCACCAAGAATAGCCTCAGCTGGCCTTCGGACGGACCGGCGCCAGGGTCCCAAGGAGGGCGCCAGGACAACCAGACGGGCTGGTCAGGCCCTTGATGCCTGGTTTCCTTCCTGCTGACTGCCCAGCATGGCTCCCTGAGGCTGGGAGCTGGGGCACACTTCAGAGCAACTGCTGGCCACAGATGCCAGGCCAGATGCCATGCTGACCAACTTCAACACACACAATCACCCTTGTTCATGCTCTGAAGCTCTCACACCCTCCTGCTCCCCTCNTGACACAGGTGNCCCCTCCCCCACACCCANCTCCTTCTTGTCTGCCTTGTGCCCCAGAGGATAAGTGTCTGGCTGTGCCCTTTGACCTTGACCTGACTCAGAAATGAGTCATTAAAACCCTGCTGTCTGGAATCCATGGGACTTCTGGCCACCTCCCATCCGAATGACCCTGGGAGGCACTGGGCAGCCACTTCTAAAAGGGATCCTGTTGTTCAGCCTGGAAGAAAGCCAGGGCA
This sequence comes from Neotoma lepida, assembly GCA_001675575.1. Taxonomy (NCBI): domain Eukaryota; kingdom Metazoa; phylum Chordata; class Mammalia; order Rodentia; family Cricetidae; genus Neotoma; species Neotoma lepida. The sequence continues at coordinate 407,463 of LZPO01044390.1, forward strand.
TACGTGTGGCCTGCTGGGTCCCAGAGCAGGAAGCAGAGGAAAGGATGGACAAGACCTGGAGGTTGAAAGACAGAGGGGGTGGGGATTGCTGCAGGGCCCATCCTCTCTTCCTGCACACCAGGGCCATGATATTCTAAGGCAGGGCCTGGTCAGCTATCCTTGGAGGGTGGGAATCCAGGGTAAGGACACAGAGGTACTCACATTGGTCCCCTAGGGTTTAGGCATTGGAGTCAATCCCAGTCCAGCCATGTGGAAAGATTAATCCCCATACTGGTATAAGCTAGAGATGGGAAGGTGGCTCTGGGGACAGTGGGGACACAGTGTCTGACGTAGAGAAGGCTGAATGGAGTAGGGGCTGTTGATGAGGCCCGGGGACAGGGGACACAGACATGGGCTTAGTGTTTTATGAGGGAAGGCACTCTGGGCCCACATGCTGTTGCTTTCAGGTGTTTTCAAGTCCCTTGACCCCAGGTATGTGGCTCTAGCATCCCGGGAGGGGATGGGATCCCCTTGAAGGCTGTAGAGACCTGCATGCCTCCTCTCCAGGGCATTACTCCCAGTGGAGATGGGCCATCTCTAGTCTGACCTTTAGTTGAGTAGAGGATGGCTCAGCCTGGAACCTGTGATCCTGAACTGAGCAGGTTGGGGGTGGCTGCCTCAGCATCACTGGCACTGGGGCATTCACATTCTGCACACTTCTTGCATTTTTTTTCCTGCATCTGAGGCACCAACAATGTCACAGGTGAGTGACCTGACTTGGGAACACAAAAGGCTACACAGACGTGGAGGATAGAGGACTCTATACTGAGTTAGACAGTAGGGAGAATGTCCCAGGGCTCATAGAAGTCCACACAACTGATGTTAAGACCACATGGGGATAGAGACAACACCCCTCCCCAAACCACTCCAGGNTGGAGACACACCATGGACCTGTTTCCCTCTCCCTTTGACTTGAACATCACATCCTTACAGCTGAGTGAGAGACAGGCAGAGTGAGGGCATGTCCGGCTCTATCACTCCATAGGGATGCGGGGTGCCGTGTATATAGCCTCACTTTGCTGCAGTGCTAAGATATAAACAGCTGTTAAGGAAGGCCAAAGAGCAGCACAGGTATCTGGGGCTCTGGGCAGGAATGAGATCTTGGGCCCCAGTCTGGACTTGGAGATCAGTGGCTTTACTTTAACAGGAGCCATCCTGAGGACTGTGGAGTTTCTATCAGGCACAATCAGGAACGCTGCGGTCAGAATCTGAATATTTTTCACACAGTACGCAGCCTTTGCCAGGGCATCCTAGGTCTGTGTGGGCAGGATCTTTACATTCTGAAAACACCTAGAGGTGGGTAGGGACCAACTCAGCTCTCCAGGGCATGGGAGACAGGCCTGGCAGCTGGGAGAGGCTGTGGTTGGCAACCAGCAGAGGTGGTGTAAGCACAGAGCCTGCTGCACAGCCTCACCCACACTGCACCAGAGAGCCNGACAGTACTGTCACTGGAAGNCAGCAGGTTCACCCTTGCTGGTACACATTCTATAGGTCTGGACAAGNGTTTAATGACATATATCTGCCATTACTGTGTTATAACAGCTGTTATAACAGCTCCCAGGCCCTAGGACCCCATATGTGCAATTGACACAATCCCACCTCACCTCCAGAACCCCAGCATCTCCAGATCTTCTCACTGTCCCAAGTCTTGCCATTTGCAGAATGTCACACTGTGGGAATCCTACAGCCTGAAGCCTTGCAGGCTAGTTCACGTAACAGCATGCATTTAAGGCTCCCCTGACTTCTTGAGGCTTGGTGGCACATTTCTTTCTAGCACTGAATGAGTGTTGTTACCTGGGTGTGCCCGTGTATTCAGCCATTCACCAATTACAGGGCAGCTCTGTTGCTGCCTAGCTTGGCAGGTAGGAATTCGGCTGCTGTGCACATCTATGTGGATAACTACCCGGGGTGCATTTCTGGGGTGTCTGGGAAGACTGTTGAGCTTTCAAGAACCTGCCCCGCTGTCTTCCNTGGCTGCTGGGCCATTTGACCTCCTCACCAGTGACATGGGAGAGCTCCTTTGCTCCCTAACCTGGCCAGCTCTTGGTGACATCGGTGTAGGGAACTTGGCACTTGTAATTATGGAAAGTGATATCGCATTGACTTATTTGCATTTCCTTGATGCTGCTGGGAATGGAGCCGCCTTTAATCTTCTCATTGGAAGCCGCCGCACTACTGAGGAGGAAATGTTCGCGCCTTCTTAAAAATCATGTTATTCATTTGCTTATTGTTGGCTCTTAACAGGCCTACTTGGGGTATCTTGTGTCATTTGCAAAGATTTTTTTTTTTCCAAGCCTGCCTTGGCTACTTATTCTCTCACCAACATCTTCCATGGAATAGAAGTTTTGTTTTGTTTAGATGTATTTTTTTTTATTTATATACGTGTGTATGTGTCTGTGGGTGCACATACATGCGTGCATGTGGCTGCCCTTGGAGGCCAGAAGAGGATGCTGGATTCCCTGGATCCAGAGTTACAAGTGGTTAGGAATCACTGTTCTAGTTTGCTTTCTATTTCTATAGTCAAATACTAACCAGAAGCAATCTGGGGAGGAAAGGTTTTATCCTGTCTGACATTTTCAGGTCACACTCCATCATTAGCGAGGTCAGGGCAGGAGCTCAAGGCAGGAACTGAAGGAGAGGCNACGAGGAATGCTGCTTACTGCCTTGCTCCCCAAGACCTGCTCTGCTTGTTTTCTTATACACCCCAGGACCGCCTGCTGGGCGCCACAGTGATCTGGGTCCTCCCACATCTGTTATTAATCAAGAAGATGCCCCATCGACTTTCCTACAGGTCAAGCTGATGGAGGCATCTTCTCAGTGGAGGTTCTCTCTTCTGAGATGACTCTAGCTTGTGTCAAGTTGACAAAAAACTCAACAGCACNTCCATCATATGGATGCTGGGGACCACACTCGGGTCCTCTGCAATAACCATATCTCCAGTCCCAGAACAGAAGCCTTTAATGTTAACAAGGCCTGGCCAACCATCTCCTTGGTGGAGCAGGACTTCTGTGTTGTNTCTAAAAAGCCATCACCACTCCAAGGCCACTTGAGACTTCTCCTGTGTGACAATCTAGGTGAGTATTAGCTTTGTATTTTACATTTAGATCTGTAACTCAAATAGAGTTAATTTTCAGCTAAGATTGAGTGTGTGTGTGTGTGTGTGTGTGTGTGTGTGTGTGTGTGTGTGTGTGTAGCCCATCTGTTCCAGTATTACTGACTGGAATAGCAGCCCTACCCCAGCCTTCTGGATCGGATGAGGTCCACAGTATTGGTGAGGAAAATGGTCCCTAAGACATCACCCTATCAAATTCAAGTGTCTTCCAAACATCCAACATGTGGCCAAAAGTAATGTCCAACCAGTTCCCAGAGATCCAGGGCCTGCCAAGCGGACACGTGAAACCATCCCCTAGACCTTGCTTCTGGCTTGGCATCCTGACCTATCTGCCTACTCTCTAGCCACAGTGGACACATCCTCTGTGGTGCTCACCTCCTCAGTCATCTTCAGCACCCCAGTTCTTCCTCCTGTGAATAAACACAAATCTCTAAGGACTTGAGGAGNGTCATCCTTCATGTGTGGATCAGCTTGGGGGGTTGGGGGAGACTAACATCCCCACAGTTTTGAGTGTGGTTCACCTCTATGCTCCGATACAAGTCCTGTGTTCTTCCTAGTCCCACCCCAACAGCCCAAAGAAAGGGCCTCATGAAACACCATCACACAGGGCAGAGGTAGGGCTGGGATTCGGAGTGAGCAAGGCAGGATTCTCAGTTGTAGGCTGGTTGGGTGCAGAGTCCCTGAAGCAGAGACCTACCTGCACACTGCTCCCATATACTTCAGGGTGAGGTACAGCTCCTGACTGCCTCTGGACACCAGCGTCTAGGATCTCAACTCGGCCCTACCAGCTCACCTCGCTTGTATGGTGACCAGTTGACAGGGACAGTGAGCCTTGGAATGAAGGCTGTAATGGATTGCTGTGCAAATGCCTTCATGTAGCTTCTGGGCTTCTTCAGGGTTCGAGCCTCATGGGCAGAACATCCTTAGAGTGACATTGCTCTTACTGCTGGCCAGGCTCAGGAGCAAACCATCCCAGCTGCATGGGTTTCCCANGGGGCCTAGCCATCAGCCTCCCTGAAGTTTCAGCTGGCTTGCTCCACCCTCCAGAAACTGGAGCCTCCTGCCCTGAGCAAGACCCGGTGTCCGCAGCAGACCAGCAGCTGATGGACATCTATTTATTTTGGCCAAAAGAGTTTTTTCGGGAAATGAGAAGTGGACGTGGTTGTTTAGTCTCCCATCTCTCTGCTGGCTCTGGAAAAGGCCAGAGTGCCCAATGAATTGGGGTCAGTGGGCTGTGAGAAAAAAGCCTCTGTCCCCAGAGCCACTCACTGAGCTTGGAAGACATGTTTTCTTCCTCCTTTACTTTGGGAAGGACCCAGAACTCAGATGTCCAGATGATTTCTGTCATCCTCACATTGACATGGCTGAACATGGCCCTCCCTTACCTGGCCATCGCCAATCTGCTGGATATCCCCCAGCATACTTATGCTCACGTTGTCACATGGCCTATGACTTAGTTTGCATTCCCCTGCCCCCCGTTGTGGCAATAAAATGCCATAACAAATGCATCAAAGGGAGAAAAGGTTAATTCTGCCTACTCTTCAAGAGTACAAACCAAGGTGGGAGTCAAGGCATCAGGAGCTAGAAGCAGCTGCTCACAGTGCATCCACAGTCAGGAAGCAGAGAGTGATGATGGCTGGTAGTCAGCTCCCTTTCTCCATGTATGCAGTCCAGGATCCCAGCCAGGAAGTGGCACCACCCACAGCTGGCAGGCCTTCTCAGTTCAATTACCATAATTCCCCTACCAGCATGCCCAGAGGCCGGTCTCTAGGTGGTTCTAGATCCTGTCAAGTTGAGAGTTTACACAAATCCTTACAGCCTGTAATGTCCCCTCTTCTGTTTCACCTGTAGGCATGCCGAGAGCGCCTGACAGTGGGCACACATGAGAATTGTCTGAGTATGCCCAGGTCAATGGACACATGGCTATAGGTAGGTATGTACATGGGTGCTGACTGTGCATGATGTATGCATGTGCACACACATGCTCTTAGAGAATTGCCATCACCCAAGCCAGTGCCACACGGGCATCTGGTCCTATCCTCATCCAGGGCCAACCCCTTCCATCACTGTCACTCTTTGCAGGCCCAGCACACCGGGAGTGTCTTTACTGACCACTAAGAGTGGGCTTCAGGAAGAGAAATGGTTGGTTCTGGTGTCCCAGGGCTGTCATGAAAAAGTGTCACACTGGAGGAAAGTCTCCAAGGTTTTTCCCATTGGTCTACAGCCCAGGCCTGAGTTCTGCTGTCACAGGCTATATCTACCTGCCTCTTTCAGAGCCCAAGGGTCCAATATTGGGGTCACACCACTTTAAACTCTGCCTTTGAGGTTACATAACTTCTAGGTCTGCTTTCTTCCCGTCTCCNTTACAAGAACACAGTGATGTCATGTAGGTACTGCCTGGGAAATGATCCATCACCACAGAGCCTTGCTGACCACATCTATAAAGACCCTTCTCAAAGGGGGATCCCATAGTGGATCTTTGCAAATGTACACAGGTATGAAGAGACTGTGCCTTTCAGGCCACACAGCTGGGCACAGAGNCACTCTCCTCTCCTCACAGACATGCACAGAGAGAGCTGGAGAGGGCTGCTGAGCTTTGGTTAGGAACTTTGGCTAGAGCCAGTACCCACAGACATCAGAGAGAGGGGAATAGAGAGCAGCCACCCATTGCTCACTGTGAGCCTAGACTCCTCTGAGTCTCTCAACCACAGTGAGCCATGGGCCAGCAGGTGTCGTATGCTCTGCCTTCTGATAGCTTGTGCCTGCTGGTCTGCTGAATGCCTTCCCTGAGAACACAGGTCCACTTCATGTTGCAGACACTCAGAAACGTGATTTCNCAATTCTCCAGTGTTTACAGTGGTCTCGTTCCATTGCCTCAGCACACTGTAAACACCCAGGACCCAGCTCTTGGCTGCGTAATTGTGGTTTTGGAGTACAGTTCCAACAATGCACTCCCAGAGCCACGATGTCCATGATGCTGATGAACCATGTGCGGTCCCTGCTTCACTGTTCTTATCCTGCTGGGGGCAGACATGGAGCTGTCCTCTTGTTGGGCCTCTAAACCAGTACAGACATCTCCTTAGGGAAAAGGAGCTGAGCTGGCCAAAGGGTAGCTATGGGGAAGGGCAGGCAGCTCCCCAAGTCATGTCCATGTCAAGTCTATGTCCTCTCTGATATGGCAGCTCTCAGGGGGGCTGGCTGTTATGTGCATGTGTGCAAATGTTCTCAGAGATGGATTTGCAATCCCAGAATTCTATATACAGCACTTCTGTATGTTTCTAAAGTGTTCGTGTGTGCTCACATGCGCGCCTGGAATTTTTGTGCATGCACTTGTGTGTTCCTGGAGTAAGTGTGCTGGTGCATTCATTTGCGTTTATATACACACACGTGTGTGTGCTCATGAACTCTGCCATTCTTTTGTGTCCTTCCCCCACCAGCCTCCTAAGGCCAGCCCTGCCTATTCCTAGTGGAAGTCAGTGAAGGCCAAAGCTGTGTGTTCTGGCACAAGGGCCAGTCCTAGGCTACTGGCATGTGAGGGCTGCCTGTTCCTATACCCAACTCAGTGGCTAGTCTGGTGAACCGCCCCCCCAACTCAGTCCAGACGCTTCCCCTGAAGTGAATGTCAAATGTCAAATGCAGCCTGAGGGACATGGTTCCCACATTTCCTCATGTCTAAGAACAGCCAAAACCAGGCTCGAGGGCACGTGATGGGCAAGCACAATGGTCCTTTGTATACATGGGCATCTGTAGCTGCAGCCCAAGGAACACGGATGGGTTGTCTGGCTGCCTGGCTGCCCCCGAGGACAGGGCTTTCCCTCTTGCTCCCTGAATGCCCCAGGCATATCCTGCCAATCCCCTGAGCTTTGTCTTGGGCTATTGGGGGCAGGGGACACTGCCTGCAGGGGAGGCCACTCTCCTAATGGAACATTTTCAGGCCAACATATTCATAAATAGAATAATTTGCAATGACTGCTCAGAGACACTGGAACAATCAGAAGTGGGTCACAGAAGCCGGTGCTGGCTGAGCTGAGCCCCAGGCCTGAGCTGGAGAGGAGNGAAAGCAGCCGCAGAGTAACAGGGCCCTGAGCCTTCNTGGCCTCTGAGGATGGTGGCCTGGGTTCCACTCAGTGCAGAAAAGCCTTTCCCTGTGGGTGCCTTGAGACCCTGGGAAGCAGGAGAGTCCTTCAGCCTGCTCTATCATGCAACCAATACTGGCTCTCACCCCTCCTTCCCAAGGTGTCCCCTCTCCATGGGAGACCTTGCCTTGGTTTTAGAGAAAGCTCCCCCCCTGCTTCTTCCCACATAGTCAGGAAGGGAGTCCAGTGGTCAAGGCTACCAAAAATTTGGCGGGGAGGGGGAGTGTGGCCTGCAGGGATGCTGTATCCAGGGTGAAGTCCAGGGCCCTGAGACGGTTGTGTTGGTGCTGTGAGCAGGTGTGTTGGTTACCCTTTCCTTGCTATGACAAAATACTGGCTAAGGCACTACTTAAGGGAAGAAAGGCTTGTTTGGGCTAGGTCCATCATAGCAGAAAAGGCACGGCAGCAGGCAGTCACCTCCTTGGTGGCAGGAGCTTGCAGAATGGCTTGTTCCTCACATCTCAGTGGNTTTGGAAGCAGAAGGCTAAACCCAAAGAGAGGTAGGTAGGGCTAGAGCCCTCAAGACCCCCCACGCCCACCCCGCAGTGACCCACTTCCACAGCTAGGCTCCACTTTCTAAACAACGTCATCAGCTGGGGAACGCCCCCGTGGGGGAGCATTTCACACCCAAACAATAGCAGGTCAGCAAACATGTGGGAAGTNAAGACAGAGGTGCAGCTGCCAGAGGAGGGCAGGGGCAGTGAGTCCTGAGGTCTTGGACAGGATTTGGAGGCATTGGTGGGAACTCACTGGTTTACAAATGAAACAGACATGACAAT
>LZPO01044390.1:429391-448709 GCA_001675575.1 Neotoma lepida
GGGGGGGCACGGTAGCCGGAAGTGCGTGGCCGCCGGGGCCATGGCGGCGCTCAGCGTCGTCTGCATGCTGCTGGCAGCGGGATTCTGGCGGCCGGTCTCGGCTTCGGGAGAGGAGTTCTGGCCTGGCCAGTCGGCGGCGGACATCCTGTCGGGGGCGGCGTCCCGNAGACGGTAAGCGTGTCCACGCCACGCCGGGCCGGGCATCTGGGACAGGGTCAGCAGCGGGGCTGGGGCTGCGCGCGCAGACTGTATGTATGAAGCTTGTTTGGCGAAGGTCGCCCTGGCCTTGATAAGGGTCTGAGCTGGCCGTCTACTTCCGAGAGATCTCTACCAGAAAGTCCAGGAGCGTAGGTGGAGTCCGGCTCTGGTCACGCTGGCTGGCCCAGTGTCGGCTCAGGAGTCCTGTTCCGAGGCCCATCTTGAGCCCCAGCGGTAGGACAGAAGTTGCTGTCGTCTTCCTCCGCGGCTGGTATTTCCCAAACGAGAGTAAACCAGGAGGGGTCCGGTGCAAGCAAAGCCAGTGAAGCCTGCCTGGGATTGAATCTTGCTTTGGCGAGGGCCTGAAGTTTTAGAACCATGATCGCTATTTGAGTTTCTCAAGTGTCGTTAGTGTACTGTCGAGTTTTCCACTGGCNAACCAGGCCTGTGATATCACAGTGGGCTTAATGCAGAAACACCTGGAGAACCCAGGCATGGCCAGACCCAAAATAGATTTTCAAAAATTNAAAGCATTACCATCCTCTTCACTCTTTTTATTTTGAAGATGATCACTTNTCATTTAAAATAATCTTTCATTTAAAATAAAATAAAATAATATAATGAGATTGTTGTTCTTTTTAAGTGAATGAATGGATACNTCTAGCCGTAGTTTCCACCCAGGAACTGTCAGTAGATTTAATTTGTAAACCAGACATGTCCAGCCTTTGCCCATTGGCCACACACATCTCAGGATAGCTATGAATGCAGCCCACCATATTTATTGATGACAACATCATGCCTCATTGTCAAAGGTTTGACATCCCTGAATAAACAACAGCCCTTTGTGGGCCTCAGTAATTGTTCAGAGTATGAAGAGGTCTTTGGACTAGACAGCATGGGAATGGCTATGGTACTGATTCTCAGGCTTAGCCTCTGAGGTTCCACTGACATTAATTATCAGGCAGTGCTTGTCTGCTGTTTGCACTCATGAGCTCTACAGGTCATTGTCACATAGTAACTGCCCTCTCTGCAAGCTGGGAATGGGTGCTCTGTGAAGAGTCCTCATAACTNAAAGCCTGTGTCTTGCTTCCTGCTCAGGTACCTTCTGTATGATGTCAATCCCCCAGAAGGCTTCAATCTCCGCAGGGATGTTTATATCCGGGTTGCATCCTTGCTGAAGACACTGCTGAAGACTGAGGAATGGGTGCTTGTCCTGCCCCCATGGGGCCGTCTGTACCACTGGCAAAGCCCTGACATCCATCAGGTCCGGATTCCCTGGTCCGAGTTTTTTGATCTTCCGAGTCTCAATAAAAACATCCCCGTCATTGAGTATGAGCAGTTCATTGCAGGTGAGGTGGGCATCAGGCTGGGAGGCTTTTCTGACGTAGACATTCGGTGTCCTTGGCCCAGCCTGCCTGGCACCATGCACTTAGCCCTGCTGTAGCTTGCTTCCATGGTTTCTCTAGGGAAGCAGGTCTGAACAGCCATGGCAGGTGTGGTCAGAGTGCTGATGAGAAAATAGTGGAAAGGCCATCTTAGCTGAGAGCTGCACACCTTGTGGATTGCACCACAGTGGTGAGGGATCTGTGAAGAGGCCTCTTACTTGACTTCACCCTGCTTCCATTTTATGAGAGGCATCAAGCTTTCCTGGGNACAGAGGTGTTTAGAGTTGACTGTGGCTTTGGTGGGAAGACAGAGCCTTTCTTCTGCTCACTGGAGGCTCTGGGAAGGAAGGGGTTCATTTAGAGCCTGGTTGGTACCAGTGGTGTACATCACATCCTTACTCCTCCATGACCTCTGCCTCCTGCTCAGAACTGCTAGCCTCAGGAGGATATATTTCCAGGACATGGTTCTCTCCCCAGATCTCATCACTATCAAACGTGTTCTGTATTATAGTCAGTCCTGGGAACATGGGGACACAAGCAGTATTTTTTCTTTTTCATTCAAGCTGAAGATGCAAAGTCAGTAAATGCATGCTTAGAATATACCCTTTCCTAGCCCAGCTCCCAAACTTGCTTGTGGGTCCTGGAAAACAAGAGCTGGGATTGGGTTTTTAGGGTGCCAGACTCACCTAAGATAGCCTGAACTTTGCCTGAGCCTCAGTCTCAGGTGCCCGGGGAAGCTGCCCATGCCTCTCTGTGGGGCAAGGTATAGTAGGGGCCCCTGCCATTTAGTATGGCATCTGGAGGCATAGGGCTGATTCTCCTTGCTGCCACCAAACCTCCCTCCCTCCAGCTGGACTAGGTCTGGGGAAGCCCACAGGGAAGACTTGGTACATGATCGGTGTGAGGGGAGCTGCTTTAGCTTGGGCCTCAGGTCCATCAGCCATATGCAGGCCTCATGCAGTGTGAATTTGAAGACACAGAGATTAACTTTTTGCCACTTGCCATAAGTGGCAAAAGGGGTCGTCTTCCAGACAAACTCTTCTTGGTACTTTGGATATGGCTGATGGTTCTGGCAAAATGACGGAGCTAACAGAGGGTAAGGGGAACACAAGCCTTCCTGGGACTCCTCTGACTGGGGCTTAGTGGTGAAGTAGACATGATGATCGGACATGCTGGGGTCTTGAGGGGTGGGAACAAGCTTTGGAGGGGAACATACCAGTCGGGTCAGCGTACGCTGGGGAAACAATGCAAAGCAGCAAGCAACAGGAGAAGGGGTGAAGGTCGGCCTGCTCCAGTGTGTTAGGGGACAGTGGGGAAGAGAGAGGCCAAAGAGACCTCAGTGCGTTCCCTGCTGTCCTCCCAGGCCACATGCTCATGTCCTTGATTCTGCTGTTTGCTTTGGAAGCTCTTCCAAGCCTCTGTGGACTAAGGAGGCCTTAAATAAATCACAGAAGCCATCCAGATGTGGTGCAGAGCTGTACATGCAACTGTGGTCCCTGTCGTGTGGCACGTCCTCTGGGGTCTCTTTCAGAGTCCGGCGGGCCCTTTATCGACCAGGTGTATGTCCTGCAAGGTTACGCCGAGGGCTGGAAGGAGGGCACCTGGGAGGAGAAGGTGGACGAGCGGCCCTGCATCGACCCTCCGCTGTATTCACAGGACAAGCATGAGTATTACAGGTAGTGCTGTGGTACAGGCCCCAAGTGGTTCACAGAGACTGTCCTGAGGGGCCACCCCTGAGCCCTGGTACATTCTGGTGTAGCTCACCTCATAGAGTCTTTAAAGCGCCTCACTAAGACACCCTGTCTTTTTTACTTTATTTTTTGTGGTCTAGGGGTTGAACCTAGGGTCCTGTGCATGCGAAGCAGGCCCTCTACCATTTGAGCTACATCTCCCCAGTTCTTCTGTGTTCAAAGACAGCTCTCACTGTGTGTCTCAGTGTGACCTTTGACTTCAGATCTTCCTGTATTAGCCTTCGAAATACTGAGCTTATAGTCACGCACCATGCCCAGCCCCCCTCACCTTTTATGTACACTTGAGCATGGCATGGGAATGGTCGTCTTAGCCCCAAAGTCCTGGCTGTCACTTAGCACCCCTCCATGTGTGATGTTGGAGAGTCCTCTTGGAAGAGGAGTTATTTGGAGAACTTGACTGTCTGGCTGAGCCATGGCTTCTGTTACCTCTTTCTCCACCGTCCATCTCCTGTCAATGACAGAATTGTTGAGTTCTGTGGATCTTCTCATAGTTCTTACAAGAACCTGGTTGTCCATAGTGCTAGCCTGTGAGCTGCAGAGCGAGGGGGCGGTGTCAGCAGNACTGTGCTCCTGCATGTGTGTGCCCCTCATCTGTTCCTGGGGGAGAGCACACAGGCTGACAGACGGGCTGGGCTCTTGTTTTCCAGAGGCTGGTTTTGGGGCTATGAAGAAACGCGGGGTCTGAATGTCTCCTGCCTGTCTGTCCAGGGGTCAGCTTCCATTGTTGCGCCTGTGCTTTTAAAGAACACGTCAGCTCGGTAAGTGCCTGGGCCCTCCACTGTGATGGCTTTGTACGTCATCATCCTGATACCTCACCAGGCCCCTCCCTACACTCCAGCAGTCTGTGGGGTGCCCACTTCCACAGCCATGGGACTAGGGGTGGGGTGGAGGGCTGGAGGAGACTGTGTGTCCTGGAAGAAGACCCCTATAGAGAATCCAGCNCATGGTTGTCTGCTGTGCTCTGGCACTGTGGGTGTGAGAGAATGGTCTGCATTCTCCTGAACTTCTTGCTCAGTAAAGCCACTTTACCCTTACACNGTCATTCACCTACCGTGCTCTGAGTGGCAGCTGTGGATGTTGGAGGCAGGACACACTCATGGCTTCCTTTTGCATTCCTCTTTGGGGTGCCATGAGGATCCTAGGCTGGTTGGGAGTGTGTATGGGGTGTGTGTGAAAAGGTGATGGTGTGTCCAGTGGAGGTGGCCATGAACAGTTCCAGGGCTCAGGGGCTTGGCTGGAAGGTGGTGTCTTCTGGGCTTGAGCACTGGGACTTTGGAAGTAGTGTCTCATACTGTTTTGGTCCTTTCTGTCCTGAGGTTTGGGGGGTCACAAAGCACACCCTGTTTCTGGAATCAGGAGGTTGCAGTAGGTGAGGGCAGCTGCTCCTCCTCCCACTGGTAATAGGCATAAGGAAGGCGTCCACCCAGGAATGGGGTGGGGCAGGCATGAGTCTGTGAGGTTTGTGTCCTCACATCTGGGAGGAAGTGCCTGAGTGCCATGTCCCAGGAACGTGCTGCAGGCACCCTTGAAGTCTTAAGCCCTATGTGTCTGTTCAGTTCCCTCAGTGTCTCCAGTAGCTAGCTTGGGGCATCATGCTGGTCAGGGCACTCTAGGCCTCACTCCTTTCAGGCTCCGTGTCTCCTCCAAGGCTTCTGGAGCCATTGGCCATGATTCTGTCCACAGAGTACACTGTGCTTAGCCTTGGCCTGGTCAGAGCAGNCAGCTGCAGTGGGCCTGGACACTGCAGCTTCCCTGCTACTGTTGAGGATGTTGTGACTGGCTCTGGTTACATACAGAAGCAGGTGCTCACCCAAATGTGGTGGAGGGACCTGGCCTTCGTTTCATGGCTGATAGGGTTCAGCTTTAACACTATCTCAAGACCAGGTCCTATGTATTCCAGTGCCTGGATTTAAAAACAAAACCCAAACAGTTCTGTTCCTGTGAGATGCATGATGTTCGGGTCAGTTTTCCCTCTCATGTTGAGGGGCTGGAATGGAGCTGAGCCCAGAGAGGGACTGAGAATAGACGCGCTGTGATTCAGGAGCAGTGGAAGGGGTGCTGTGTGGGCAGAGGAGGTGAGACACTACNGCCCACTCCAGTGCCAGAACACCCAGCTCTAGGTGGGTCAGTGACCCCCTGGGCAGGAGAGCTATGAGCTGTCAGAGGACAGCCCCAGCATCTTGGGGTGGGGATAGCTGCTGAGCAAGGTATGGAAAACGCTAGCCAATTAAATTATTATAAAATCTAGAAGTCTGGCCAATGTCCATTAAAAACTGAGGAGATGGACTACAGAGAAGGCGAGGTGGCAGCATATTTGATCAGAAGGGACTATCCACAGTAGCGACACTGCTCCTGAATCAGCAGGTGCGTGGCAGGAAGCCCACAGGGAAATGAGCACAGGCAGCTTTGGGCAGAACAGGCATGCCCCGCCCCCAGGCCCCACCACAGGGAGGCAGGTAGCTGACAGGCACTCACACTGCTGAGGGCTTGGCTTAAGCTTGTAGATCATAGATCTGTGGCACAGCAAATCCATCCATCCATCCTCTCAGTAACACTGTCTGTCTGTCTTCACACCTGCCAAAGGCCTCCATGGCAACCCCAAGCACCACCCTTCAGTGATGGACAGCCTAAGGGATGTGCTCAAGCCCAAACACTGCTCAGCTAAGACCCTCTATGCTGCTCGTTCAACAACAAAGCATCATCAGGCTGTGAGACATTAGGCTCCATGTATGTGAGGCTCAGTGCCAGGCATGTGCCAGGAGGTAGACAGGAATGTATGTAGGGCAATGATGCTAACCAGGCCTCTTGGGAAGTCCCTGGGGATGTAGGGGGCCCAGTGTCCTTTTGACCAGTGTGTCTAACTGTANTTGTGACAGCACGCATGTCGCTGTCTATGTCACGACCAGAAAACAGTGCTGTTTGAAAGTCAGAGGCAGCCACTGAGTTTCCCATTCCCCTTAGAAACGCCCTTCCGCCACACTCCTGTTTGCATGTGTGGCTCCGTCACAAGCACAGGTGGATGCCATCTAGGCATTCCCCACATGGCTCCTTGTTCATTCCCTCACTTAGCTGAGCACCTTGGGCATTGTTAGGACGCATATCCGTCTCCACAGTTTTAGCCTCTGCACCATTGGAAGTGAGTTTATGGAATCAGCCCATCTTGGGGATGGCTGGCTTCAGGTCTGAGCTGCTACAGACTGGAGCATTTTTGTAGAGAATCCTTTGTGCACACATTGAGGATGTAGAAATGGAGGGTTGTGCCCAGAGCCTTAAGTCCTCCAGGTTCGACTGTAGAGTTTCAGTTTCCATGTTCCCCTTACAGCTGAAATCTGGTGAGAGGAAAGGCTTTGGTGACAGGCTCACTTCCTCAGTCCCTGGTCCTGTCAGAGAAGATGGTAGTGTGAGCTTGAGCNATGGAGACCCCCAGGAGTGGCCCTCTTCCTTGAGTGAGGTGATTTCCTTTGTAACCGGAGCAAGCATGTTCTTGTGCCTCGCTCACCTGTGTGATAGGTGACAGGTCCTTGGCACACCCACCAGACTCTGGCAGTGTGTTCTTTTAGTGCACTGCTGGGTTTTCTGCTAATGTCCTTGGTTCCTTCCTGTCCTTTTCCCCTACTCACAGCTCTCAAGGACTTGCTGGATGCTCTCATTTAGGGACTCTAACAGCCTGGCACTGTTGAGGCCCACGGCTTTCCCGTTCTCGGAAAGTGCAAAGAAAAACATTTGAACTCGCATTCTCGGAAAGTGCAAAGAGAAACATTGAACTCGTAGAGTGGTTGGAGTCTCTTATTTATTTCCTTATTTAATGCAGGTCTGTGATGCTGGACCGAGCTGAAAACCTGCTTCATGACCACTATGGAGGCAGAGAGTACTGGGATGTGAGTACCTCACAGTGGCCTCTGCATGGGTTCATGTTTTGAAAACGGAACATTCAGCAGCAGCTCTCACCCTTGCTGACTGAAACTCTGGCCTATGAAACCGTGGCTGTGAAACAGGGAGCCGTCTGCTTTCACTGCAGAGCCTGCTGTGGTAGTGAGTGACTCAAGGATGGGGTGAGCCTTGGGCTCACCTTGGGGGCTCTGCTGAGCAATGCTCCGTGCTGTAAACACAGTGTCTTGCCGTGGGTGGCATGCAGTCCTTGACTTGTCCTCTCTGCACCTGTGGGTGGCTACACTTGTGCCACTTCTCCTTTGAATTTTGAAAGGGGACACTTTGTGCAGTGAGTCCCAACACCATGAACCATTTCTGCTTGGAGGGGACACTGGCTGACCTGAGCAGGTGTCAGGCCAGGAGCAGCAACCCTGCTCCTAAAGCATTTGGGTTGCATCAGAGACACAATCATCCAGTTCGGTTCAGATTAGGAAATCTGAATCTGAAATCTGAATCAGGCAAAATAGAAAGCTNGGAGCTGGGCAGACACGGAGGTGATGAGGTTGCATGGCATTGCTGGCCAAAGGCAGATGTTGCAGGCCAGCCTCGAAGCCTAGACAGGTCCAGCTCTGGGACTGGCTGGGGGGGTGGCAGGGGAGGCCCTCCCTGAAGTAGCCCTACATGGGCCTGTCCCCATCTCTGTGGGTGACACTACTGCTGCCTGAGTGCTAAGGGATTAACTAGAGGCCCTATAGTTGGCTGTGGTGCAGGCAGCAAGAGGCACAGAAGGACCCATCGAGGAGGGATGAGGAGGCTGCCTTGTCAGTGGCAGCCTGCAGAAAGGAGGGCCAGGTGGTAGGTAGTGAAGTTGTGACTGCTCATTCATCCGAAGGCCTCGTGACACTCAGCTCAGCCCTGTTCGTGCAGACCCGGCGCAGCATGGTATTTGCAAAGCACTTGCGGGCTGTGGGAGACGAGTTCAGGAGCCAGTATCTCAACTCCACGGATGCNGCTGATAAGATGACCCCGGAGGAAGACTGGACACGGATGAAGGTAGCTGTGCTGCTCTTGGCTGAGGAGGAATTAGGGATGGGCTCAGCTCTTAAGCTAGCATGTCTGTCCTGTGGCTATTTTACTCCAGACATGAGTGACCTGCATTATCTGACCTTCAGGAGGGCTGCAGGCCAAACTCCTCTGAATCCTTGTCTTGATGCAGAGTTATGGACATGACTTATACAGATTTCTCTTTATTGAAGTGGGGACATTATTGTTAACACAAAATAGGAGATATATATTTGTAAGTCTACAGATTCTGCCCAGCATGGTGGCACATGCCTATGACCCCAGTCTTCAGAGGTGGAAGTGGGAAGGCTGTGGGCTTCAGGCCAGCCTGGGCTAAGTAGAGAAACCTTGTCTCAAAAATAAAAATACTTTTTTAAAAAAAGGAAAAGAAGGAAGGGGGGGGGGCTGCTTAAGGAGAAGTAGGCATTGAAGATGAGTTGTCAGCGCTTTCCGTGGCCTCTGCACAGCAGAAGGAAGCAGGCCAGCCTGCCTGTCTCAGAGCTCCTGGAATTGGTTGTTTTTGGTCTTTTGGCTTTTTGGGGGGCCCGCCACTCAGCTCCCAAATAAATCACACACCGAGGCTTATTCTTAATTATAAATGCCCAGCCTTAGCTTGGCTTATTTTTAGCTAGCTTTTCTTAACTTTAAATTATCCTGTTTATCTTTTTGCCTCTGGGCTTTTTCCTTTTCTTACTTCTGTATATCTTACTTTCACTCTTACTCCGTGGCTTGCTGTGTGGCTGGCCCCAGCATCCTCCTCTCTTTGTTTTCTTGTTCTTTTTTTTCTTGTTCCTAGATCCTTGTCTTCTCCCAGATTTCTCCTATACATTCTCTCTGCCTGCCAGCCCCGCCCATCCTTTCTCCTGCCTTGCTATTGACCGTTCAGCTCTTTATTAGATCATCAGGTGTTTTAGACAGGCAAAGTAACACAGCTTCACAGAGTTAAACAAATACAGCATAAAAGAATGCAACACGGGCTGGAGAGATGGCTCAGAGGTTAAGAGCACTGACTGTTCTTCCAGAGGTCCTGAGTTCAATTCCCAGCAACCACATGGTGGCTCACAACTATCTGTAATGAGATCTGGAGCCCTCTTCTGTATACATAATAAATAAATAAATCTTAAAAAAAAAAAAAGAATGCAACACATCTTTGCATCATTAAACAAATGTTCTACAGCACAAACAAATGTAACACATCTTAAAATAATAGTCTACAACAGCTCCTTCAGTCCGTTGGTCCTGTGTTGTCCTTTCCTTGCTGTATGTGTCCTTTCCCTCTCAAAGCTGGGTTTCTTGTGTCTGTGTCTTCTTTCCCTTCAACTGGCATTGTTGGCAACTCCTCTGTGTCNTCACTGGATGTTAGGACTCCACTGTACCTGTTTGGTCTGTGGGTGGTCTGTGCTTAGATGGTCTTGCCTAGAAGAAAGTATTGAATAGCTTTTCTCTTTTCATTTTTTCCTAGTGGTTCATTTATGATTTTTATTTCACTCAGATAAAGTATTTGTGATGATTGATTTCTTCGTGGTCTTCTTATCAAGACATCCATTTCTCCCAGGAGATGCTGTGTGAGACTCAGACCAGAGGGATACTTTCGAGGACGTGTTTGTCCTCTACTTCCCGAGACACCCAGGTGAGCTCTGCTCATCTTTTCCCCCACATCTGTCTTCTGTAGGTCAAACTGGGCTCGGCGCTCGGCGGCCCCTACCTTGGAGTCCACCTGAGAAGAAAGGACTTCATCTGGGGCCACAGGGAAGACGTGCCCAGCCTGGAGGGTGCCGTGAAGAAGATCCGCAGCCTCATGAAGACTCACCAGCTCGACAAGGTGTTCGTGGCCACAGATGCCATCAGGAAGGGTAGGCAGCTCTAAGCCCATGCTTTGTAGGCCTCTCACCCCTGGTTGGAATGCTAGGCAGGTGTAGGCATTCGTTATGACCCTTCACAGTGCACCTGTTCATTGTGGAGGGTCAGCAGCGTCTCCTTTGCCTCTCAGAGCAGGAAGAACTGAGGAAGCTACTTCCAGAAATGGTGAGGTTTGAGCCCACTTGGGAGGAGCTGGAGCTGTACAAGGACGGAGGTGTGGCCATCATCGATCAGTGGATCTGCGCCCATGCCAGGTGCCTGTCCACCTTCTCAGAGGCGGCTCTTGCTCCTTTCAGAGGTTCCTGTTGCCCCAGTACTCAGCAGTTGAGCAGGTGGCTGTGGCATCCACCTTCTCTGGCCCCATTTTGCTTCGTTGCGCTCTAAACTGTAACACCCAGCGTCTCCTTGGGCTCCTATGAGCAGTGGGTCTGAACCCTTCAGGTCTTTGATGCACACGTTCTCCATGGTGTATACCCAGACCTCTTCTGTTCCTGTCTGCCCGAGAGATGTACCCTGNCCTGGCTGCTTGGCTTCCTTGGTATGTTTGTGTTGCTNAAGCAACACAGGGCTGCCTGCGGCCAAAGGCCTCTCTGTCTCAACGCTCTGGGAGACCATGAGGGCTGCTGGCCTGCAGCTCTCCCTGTACATCAGTGTAGGCCCCTCCGGGTGGGCTCAGATTAGAATGTCCCAAGTAGAATGGGAGACAAGGCAGAATGTGTGCCTGTCCTTGTGGCTGCAGNTGCAGAGGAACTCGGAGTGTGCACAGTTAGTGCTAAAGGCTAGTGTGTGCCCACCTTGCCCCACTGCTTTTCTCTCCATGACCGCTGCTTTACTGCTGTGTTCTGGCCTCTGGGGTTCCCGCTGACACCATCCCAGCACCAGGGTAGGCAGGTGAAGGCTCATTCTTGATCTGTGTGGGTCTAGCTGCTGTCTCCTTGCAGGCATGGCTTGTGCAGTGTGCATGATGGGAGAGCCAGGCCATTCTGTCTCTTTCCCTATTAGTGCTCTCTGAGGAGGCTCTGAGCTCTCTGAGGAGGCTCTGAGCTTGCCCTTTTTCTCTGCCCGGGGTTCTTCCCAGGATCCACTAGACACAAGCTGTGTCCCAGGAACTGACTGCAATTCCCAGTTCAAAAGGCACTTCATACAGCTGATTGTCATCAGCACAGCGCACCTCGATACTTGCCTCCACAGTTGGAGCACACCTAAGGCCCCAGAGTTCCAGGATAGTCATGTAATGTAGCACTCCAGAATTTCTCTTGGATCAGTTGGTCACTAGGTGCCATCAGACGGCCAGGNTACAGGAGTCAGGGCTGGCTGTATCTCTCTGTCACCCCAGGTATCTGAAGGACCCTGGAAAAGGGGCTCCCTTAGCTATGACAGCATGTATGTAGACAGTCTCTGCCACTGCCAGTGTGTCAAGATGAACGCAGAGTACTTGGTGTTTGTTGTGTAGCCAGGTGGAGGTAGGTNTGTAGTGAAGAGAAGCACTGGTGTCTGCAAGGCAGAGTGGGTGCTGAAGCGTGGGAGGACCCATGCAGGTGCTTGCGTGTGTGCATGTGTGTAAGTGTGTGTGTGACCAGTGAATCCATTGCTGGTCCCCGTAACCTCTCATTACTCTGCAGGGTTTTTATTGGCACCTCAGTCTCCACATTTTCTTTTCGGATTCATGAAGAGAGAGAGATCTTGGGGTTGGACCCCAAGACTACNTACAACCGGTTTTGTGGAGACCAGGAGAAAGCCTGTGAGCAGCCCACACACTGGAAGATTGCGTATTGAGGGTCACTCTCCACACCTGCCAGTCACTCGGTCACAGGGTCCCAGAGGAGGCCTCCACTTGGGTGGCAACCCATCTAAAGCCTTTGTTCCTTTGTGTTCACGGGCCGACATCTACCTTGTAGGCTCTGCCACCTTCAGGATTCACAATTGTGTCTTCTATCAGGACTTGAGAACCCATGTCCCCATCACAGATGCCACATGTGTGCTAGTCCAGAAATGTGAGGAACATTTGTCAGCCCTGACAGGCCTTTCAGCCACTTTCCTGAGCAAGTTGAGGATGGCCAGTGAGTGGCAACACCCTCAGGTATGGATGCTGGCTCCTGAGATGTGGTGTAACTGTCTACTGAGGTTGACTCACACTTGTCC
Organism: Neotoma lepida; assembly: GCA_001675575.1. Taxonomy (NCBI): domain Eukaryota; kingdom Metazoa; phylum Chordata; class Mammalia; order Rodentia; family Cricetidae; genus Neotoma; species Neotoma lepida. The sequence goes on from LZPO01044390.1 coordinate 441,660, forward strand.
AGTGTGAGCAGATGCCAGGTTTTGTCTCACCCTCCACCTGCGTGGTGTCCCAGCTAATTTCCTCCTGCAGTGGACGGCTCAGGCACTGTTGTCACCAGCGTGCTGGGACCCTGAGGACAGCCCTTGAGTGCCAGTGACTCCCTCACCTCACATGGGTCCCCAGGCTCATTGCACCCAGCTGAGACATAGAATTGAGAAGTGACAGAAATGACCTTCAAAAGGCCACATCTGAGACACACCACTGCTTTATGAAACCCTTTCCTAGGCCTCATGCTAGGCGGGGTCAGCACAGCCTTGACCAGGGCACCCTCAGGTCCTTGACCCNGNACTCATCAGTACACCCCCTTCCCCCGTGCTGCGCACTGAGCAGCCCCCACTCAGCTACTGCCCAGGTCTCCTTCCNAAGCACCGAGGTAGACCCTGAGCACAGACAAGGTTTTGTGGCTTACTCGGCTGACCAGGTAGAATCATGTATTTATTCTTTTCCATTTGTACATCCAAGTGTATTAATAAAATACTTTTTCAAGAAAGCTATAATCATAGAAATGGTGCCTTTTAAGTACTTTGCTTTCTTAGGTCAGGAGCTGTGCCACATAGACTACAACTATATTGGATCTGCAGAAGACAAACTAGCCAGGTGTGACAGGACAGAGCAGTGTGTCCTGGTACCTGGGGTTTGGTTCTGGCCATGGGGACCAGCATGACCTTGTCACTGTCCACCACAACCTGGTACTCTTTGTTGGACTGTCTGATAGGATTGTTGGGGGAAAGCATTTGCCAACTAGAGAAAATCTGGAGNTGCCATCTTCTGGACTCCAAGGAGATGGCAGGGTGGCCTTCGTGGGCTTTCTGCTGTCTAAAGGAGTGGCCTGGTCATCTGATGGAAACAGTGGCGGCTGCAGCAAGGAAGAGACACCTGGTGCCAGGACAGAGCCTCCTGCTCTACAGTGACAGCCAGTGACCAGAACTTAGGGGCACAAGCTGGGCAATGGAGTGATNTGCTGGACCAGGTCCTCTCAGGAGGGTGGTGTAGGAACCACGTACCATGTAGCAAGGACATGCCATGTAGCTCTGGATGCACAGCAACTAAGAGGCTTGCATGGCCTGCATGAAACACGGGTCCATCAGTTGATTTAAACGAAGAACAATGGAATTGGTCGCTCTCTGAGCCCGGGGACAGAGCAGCATCTCTGGGCAAAGCTGGGCAGCCTTGTGAGGACTTGAAGCAGTCTACTGGTAGCCTGACTGGTTGCTGTGATAGTAATTTGTCACAGGAGTATTGGTGAGCCTGCAGCTCAATTCTACACAAAGTTAGGTTGCAGTTCACCCCGAACAGGGATGGCTCTAAATTAGCAAATTCAACAGGAGACCCGGGAGCCAGCTATGTCCAGGAGAACCCAGTCCACAGCTGAGAGCTGATGGGGTCATTTGGGTCAGCGTTGTTTTATTGGGGTTGGGGATATTAACAATTGCAACTCGGATGGNTGTGCCGTACAGTGGCTGCTTGTGCCAAGGTACATGCCACAGCCCCCTTCTGCCCCAGCTGTCACACTGCCAGGGTGCCCCTTTTGCCAGGGATTTCTTAACAGTGGACAGCGGAGCCTGACCTCCACACTGGTACAGATGACACTAACAAGGCAGGCATGGCTGGTGTCCTCATCACCATCACATGGGCTAGACACATAGACATGTCCTGCTGGGCACTAGTCTGCACTCAGCCCTCATATTTTATGCAACTTGCTGTGTGTGATTTCAGTGAACAACTCGCCCATTGTCCACTCTTCCCTGCTCTCAGATGTAGGAAGATGAACACANCAGCCATATTGGCCTGAGCTGTTCCCTAGATCAGTCAGGTTAGGCGGTCCTTTGTGGACTCTGGCCTCTGAATCTATACTGTGTCTGGAAGCCTTTGCCCTAAGGTGTCTGTCGTCTGCTGGCAGTCTCCAGGCACTGACCATATATATATCCAGCATTTGATGACCAAGGCCCTGCCATCTCGAAGTTCACTGCCAGGAGGGAAAATAAGGATCCTAGTACACCACATCCCACATGCAGCAGGGAGGCAANGCTTCCTGCCNCAAATAAACAGGGCAATGCTGAGGATAAGTTGGACCTTGAAGGCTGAGTTCTACTTACAGGTCACAAGCTGGGAGAAAGGCCAGTGGGAAGAAAGAACAACAGGACCGTATGGTCTTTGGTGCCACCTGTGGCCACACCTGGGGTCTGCCCAGAACAACAGGACATTGCAGACAAATGGAGGCACCCACAATGCACCAGTACCAGCAGTACCATCCAAGCAGGCATCACAGCATAAACCAGCCCCCTCGGGGGCTCAGTGCAGAGACCGTGCAGATGACAAGTGACCATCCTTGGTGAAATCACAGGGCCATTTGTTCCGAGGCAGCAGCTAATTGGGACACCTGAAGCTATAAATCAGACACACGACTGCCCAGAGAGCATCTGGGACTGAGGCTCCACAGCCTCTGAGGAGTTGTGCTCATCCATTTTGAGAAGAGGTTTATTTAGCTCACAGCTTTGGAAATGTCATGGTGCCAGCTCCATGGGGTCCCACCTTGGCTGCAATAGCTCATGGGACCTAGCCATGCCAAAGTAAATAGAATCATACCACCACACAGAGGCTGGGAGCTAGGAGGGACTGAACTATGGCTCTCAGGACCTCGAGAAGGTGGCACAGGCTCCCAGCTAGGAGGGACTGAACTATGGCTCTCAGGACCTCGAGAAGGTGGCACAGGCTCCCAAGAACCACCTAACCCCTCTGTGAACAGCACTGAGACCGGAAGACCCCGCCCCCCAGCTGGACCTAAGTCTAAATATTCCATCACTTCCCATGGCACTGCCAACTTCACAGGAAAGGGCACTGGGAGTGAGTGCGTGCCCCGCCACAGCAAGAGCTAAATGGAACACTGTTGTCAGGTCCACACCCGACAGCAAGCCAACCTCCATAGGACCACTGCCCTCATGGTTCCCGAGGGAGACCCTTCAAGACCTCGGGGGTTGTGTCCATCTTCTACTTGGGTCATCCATCCCCCATCAGGGGCTTATGTAGGTATCCTTGGTGCTCGCTTTTAAAGTAGGACTTGGGAGGGAAGGGACACAGTATACTCAGTCACAGAACCAAGACAGGCCCTAGAATAACAGGAAACCAACAGGGACTCCAGAGGGACAAACACATGTGACAGATGACAGATAAGAGCCTCAAACAGAAATTACACTTGGAACTGGAACTCCCAAGATCACAGAATGCAGTACCATCCCCTCAGTGCAGTCTTGGCTTGTAGCTGGCATCTTCTCCCATCCCCACAGAACCATCCCTTTGTCCAGTCTCCTTCATGTGGACATAGTCGTGTTGGATTTGGCTTGCCCTGGTGACCTCAATTACCGTAGTCACCTCTGTAACAGCCTCATTTCCAAACAGAACCATGTTCAGATGTACTAGGGTTTAGGGCTGAGTTCAGCAGTAGAGTTTGAAGAACCACTGAGCCCTGATCCCTCACATTGCCTACACATCACTCCTGACCCCAGAAGTCAGGGCTGACTCCAGATAGCCTATTCAGAACCAGCTTTCCTGGAGGACAGAGTAGCCAGTCCACTGGACCTGGATCCTGCATGATGGAGAGAGTCACTGGTGTAGTTTGGTCAGGTCACGTGTGGCAAGTCTGTGATAGGACATGTACCAATGGGAACAAAGATGTTTCTGAGACCTGCTGTCCAGGACTGGGCTGGACAGCTAGGGCCACTGTTCTCACTCCCCTTCTACCCTCTGTGGGGTCCACTGAGAGGGCAGGGGTCTATGGGGAAGGCTGAACTGGCATGACCCTGGCTGGACTGGAGCCTGCTGCTCTCTAGAAGTAAGCCAAGGCAGTCTGAATTCAATGACCTGGTTGCTAGCTTCAGGGAGAAGTGGAGGGGGACAGAATGGGCAGGAAACACATTCGGGGACTGTATTGAATCACACCTTGGTTGGTTCCAGTGCCATCTGTCTCTGCTGTGCAGCCATTACTCCTTGCTGCTGCATCAGCTAACTAATGGAGGCTGGAGGCTGCAATAAATGGCCTGTGACAAATTCAACCCTTGGCTCTAAGGAAAGGCTTTTTCAGGACAAAGAAGGGCTCACTTATCTTGTAGATGGCTGCCCTCATGCTCCACAGAGGGCAGGGCTGCAGGACACGTGGCACCATCAGCTCTCCCCACCTCAAAAGGAATACAAGATCCCTGAAAACACTTGGGGTATGGGGGCAGCAGCACCTCCAATCTGTCACTTCTGGAACATGCACCTGCCTGCTCTTTAATTACGTTTTTACTATTTGGGACTCTAACATCANGTGCCCCGATTGCACTCACCTCCTAATCTTTCCATGTCTGCCCCCTTCCCCTGTGACCCCAACCTCCCAAAAAACAAGTCCATTTTATTTTGTCCATATATTCACTGGAGCATGGTCAAAATCCTAGTGGCTAGCCCCACAAGGGAGGATGAGTGTTTCTCCACCTACATTCACACCAGAAGCCATCAGCTAAGGAAAGCCATTTGGTTGACAGAACCGGACGGGGCTAGCTTTCCTGCACCCATGCCACTGCCTGTACTGCAGTGCTGTGGCCCAGTGAGAGTAGAGTCAGCTCTTCTGTGAGGGATGTGAGGGATGGGGCNAGCTCTCCCACACCCACGGACATGAACTTGGCAGTCCCCACCACAGGCATCTGCACGGGTTTCGGTGGTAACNTGGGCCACCGACATTGACAAGGCTTTTGGCTGTATCAGGACTACTGACCCACTCATGGTCCTCAGTGGCTGCATGGACCATGAGCCTCAACATGGTCTCAGGTGGTTACATATGTCACTCACACCAGCATGGCTCCCTGAGGCAGCAAAGCCTGAGGGCATCNCCCGGGCATCAGGCAGCAGCACAGACTGCATATATCCACATGGACCACAGGCTTCATCATGGACTGGGGCAGCAGCATGGACCNCTAACACCAACATGGCTTCCAGTGGTATCACAGACCATGGTGGTCTTTCAAGGAGGTCCGATCTAGAAAGTGAACCTTTCCTCATCTCGGGCCTCCATCATTGCCCAGAGGATGCCAAGGTCCAGNGGCAGGTTCGGGGGCTGTGTCTGCATAAGCTCCTGGNTGTTGTACACCATGCTTACTGGGCAGTGACAGCATGTAAACCTCAGCCCTCTCTCTCACTTGTCCCTGCCATCACGTCTCCAGCTCCACCTCTCTCCCAGCACAACACACCACTCTGTTTTTCTCTTTCCCGCCTCTCCAGCACATCTTTGTTCATTTTGTAGTGGCGCCCGTCTGCCCTGAGCTGCGGGGCCAGGGTGGCACTTTGGTGGATTCCAGCAGCCTGGGGCCACAGGGACCTGCCTGTTCTTGAGGAAGGCAAGCAGGTTTGTACAGGAAGTCCCAAACAAGGCCACGGAACTTCAGAAAAAGACACCCANATCCATCCTGTAGGAGTGGCAGGTCTGGGATGGGGTAGGAGGGGGGATGTACCACCCTGTCTGACCCTCCATTGCCTCGGGGAATGGCAAGTATGAGCAAACACACCCAGGTGGCTTTAGTGCCCTAGTGAAGGGTAATGAGGCTGAGAGAGGCAAAGGCCTGGTGGAGACTCAGGCCAGGGCTGAGGAGTAGCTGATGCTTCTGTCACCGGGTCCAGGGCTGTGGAAGGTCCAGTCCAGGAACACAACAGGGAACTCTAACCATGTCCCCAGGGACACAAAGCTATAGATCCAGACAGCTAAAAGGAAAGAGCCAGGCCACATGTCCTGTGTCTTGGACACTGAGTAGGAAATGAACTTCAAAGGGTCTGGAAGTTTCAGTGATTAAACTGTGGAGATTGGGATGCCNCGGAACCCCCAGGAGGGCCATTTGGAAACTATTTTGGACACAAGGCTATGCTGGGAGGACCAGAAGGGTTCCTTGCAGCAGGGANTATGAAAAAAAGAGGCCCCACAAACTGTCCCTCATAGGATCCTGGACTTAGCAAGTCCCAGAAGAGTGGCAAGGGACAACGTCAGCCTGTGTGTGGCAGTACTCTAGGGGACAGTGAATGGGGAAAACCCGGGGCACAGAAAAGGGGCAGGGTCCTTAGGGTGTAACCTCACCTCTGGGCAGGGGGACAAAAAGGGACACTTGCTTGCAATTTCCCTATCTTCTGGTGCTAGGCAAGCACTCTACCACTGAACTAAATCCCCTCAGAAAACTTCTAACCGCAGGGCATTTTGAAGTAGAATAAAAAATGCTCTCACCTGCCCCTCCTCTCCAAATCAGTAAATTCCCAAGTGGACTACCTCAGGTCATAGCAGGAAAAACACCAACCTTGTGGAGGAATCTCCACTTCTGTGAACCCAGTTCCATACAGATCAGGAGCCACGTGTGTGAGACCCAGTAGAAGGAATAACACAGTGCAGACACACAGTGTAGACACACAGTGCAGGCACACAGGGCAGGCACACAGGGCAGGCACACAGGGCAGGCACACAGGGCAGACACACAGGGCAGACACACAGTGCAGTCACACAGTGCAGGCACACAGTGTAGACACACAGTGTAGACACACAGTGCAGGCACACAGTGCAGACACACAGTGTAGACAAATACCCACAGCAAGCACTGCAGAAAGTGAGTGATTGCAACAGACCTAAGGATACCTTGATTGGCCATGTCTACAGAAGTAACAGAGGGCACTGAAGCAGGCAACCTCCAGAAATGAAAATCTAATGGGACATTAGCAATTCAAATAACCGAACAGAAAATTCAGCACCTGAGGATAGCTGGTGAGCCGAGGATGCCACAGGGCACAACACAGAAAGCCAAAGACGGAAGAGGCAAGAGAGGACAGAACANGCAGGCCGATGCTATCTAATGAATACTCTAGAAAGGATAGAATTAGGAAAGTTCTCTTCAAGAGACGTTGGGTGGAAACTTTTTAGACATTACCCTTCATGTCCAGAAGACTGAGGAATCCCAAGAGGTGAGATGTAACTCGACCCTAGAGGGCTGCAGGAAAGCAAGCTGGGG
>LZPO01044390.1:451762-469073 GCA_001675575.1 Neotoma lepida
ATGCTAGGATTAAAGGCATGTGCTACCACTGCCTAACCTCTATGTTTAATCTAGTGGCTGTTCTGTTCTCTGACCCCAAATAAGTTTTATTAGGGTATACAATATTTTGGGGGACATAATATAATCACCACAGGAGGGCCTGGGTCAAAACCCACCAGCCCAGAACTTTATTACAAAGGGCTTTTTATAACAATGCCAAGGGGAGGAGCAAATGACCTCCCCCTTGCTAGACACAGCCAAGTGTAGACCNTTCCAANCACCTGGTACNCAGGCCCGTGGNCCAATCATTCTCTTATGCAGCCCTGCTGGGTAAAGCCACTAGGAAACCTTGGTGGGCTCCAACAGTTTTCACCTGGTCCCCTGGGAGGGGCAGACAGGGCATGGGGCCACAGCCAACCAGCACTCTATTTCTCAGTACCCTGGGCCTTCAAAAGCCTTCACTCTCACCTCATTGGGAGATAGCCTTGAGTTGTCTACTGTCTCCTTGATCTTTGCTTTGCCAAAACCTGGGGTCCAGGTACTGGTTTCCACATGTGCCAGGCAGTGGCCTTGCTTGGCATCATCATGAGTCATGGAAAGGTATTTGGCTTGAAGAGAAATCATAGAACTATGATTCAATATAAGGTAAGTAGAAAGATGACAGTGTTAACCTTATGCCTGTAACCTCAGTAGGTGGAGACAGGAGGAACAGGAGTTCCAGGTTATCCTGGGCTNCATAGCAGCTTCAAGGCCAGCTTGGCTACAAGAGGCCCAATCTCAGTAAATCCCAAGCCAAAACAGCAGCCAAGAGATCTGCAGATTTCCAGCTGGGAGATGTGGATACTCAAGCTTGCTTTTTAGCATTTCTGGCTTATTTTAAGAACNTTGCTGCTTTCTGATGAATGCACTGGGGTTGCCACTGGCCAGGGTGTGCCGAGATGCAGGTAAACTGAATGAGCCCATCCCTGGACTGGCCACCTTTCCCATGCAGTCAGAGGACACTGACCCCCACAGGGGCATTGACAAGATCATCATGCACAGATGTGCATGGAGGTTAGACCCTCCCCCAACAAGAGAACACAAGGTGGGTTCCGGATAGGTGAGGGGCTATGTCTGCTTTAAGCAGAGCAGAAAGGTGAACTGTACCAGTGATACCATTCCTTAAAGTACCTCAGGGAAGAGATAGCACATCTGCTGCAGGCCGGCTTGTCCACCCCATTACCCTNACTGGCCATTAGTGAGGAGAAGTGGGGCTCGACTGCACATTCAGGTTTCTGTAAATAACATGTGTCTGTTCTCAGCATTTCCCTGCCGTGAACCCACGGAGGGTTGGCAGCATGCTACAGTCACTGACTCTTCAATCTAGCACTGAGCCCTGNTGCTGCTGAGGGCGGGGTGTTCAAGTTCACTTCTGCCTCCTGACGGGTCGGCCATCCTCAAAAATGCCTGTGCCCAGAAGAGTCAAGGGTCAGCTGGTGATAGGTCAGTGGTTTGAGATGCTTCGGGGTCTTACAGTCACATCAGGAGGTCACCTGGCCCCTAGTGCCAGGGAAGGGGACAAACTGATGCCGCAGCCCAGTGTAACACTGGATGAGACAAGCCCTTAAAGGGACTTCTCAGAGCCTCAGGCATTCTGAAAGAACACAGTGTGCTCATCATAGTCTGCCCCACTCCCCACCCCCCAAACTCAGCATTTCTGCTCCTTACAGAATAAGCCACACACTGAGGAGGCCCTGCCTGAAGGACCTTGAAAGACCTACGTGAATTTTCACAATGGGGAAGGAGGAATGCAAGGACATGTGTGAGAGGTGTCTGGGAGCCTTTTGTGGAGGCTGAGGTAGGACCTGGGCATCGACCCATGTAGGGAAGAGTCAGAGGTGAAGAGTTGGTGACACTGGCTTGGGGACAGACCTGGGCCNGATGCCCCTAGGATGCATTCACCATCCAACACAGACTGAAGCGTGGGTCCCAAGGCCCCAGCCAGGAACTCAGTCCTCCCAGGCACTAAAGATCTGCACCCCTGTTATCAGACAGTTTTGTCCTGGGATTTCAGAGGCTGGGGCTGGAGGTAGAGGATGGTGTGGACAAGAGTTAGAGAGGATGTGAACAGAGCGGTTCACACTCATCTAAACCTAACACCTTAACTGTCATCTAGGTGTATTCCAACACTGACACCTGTTCACAGCAGCAGAGGCCACANCACCCTCTGGGCACTGGCCACCTTCCACCCACTGTTGGTGTTTTCTTTTTTTAAAGATTTATTTATTATGTACATGAGCCAGAAGAGGGCACCAGATCTCATTGCAGATGATTGTGTGGGTGCTGGGAATTGAACTCAGGACCTCTGGAAGAACAGCCAATGCTCTCAACCGCTGAGCCATCTCTCCAGTCCCTGTTGGTGTTTTCTTACTCTTTGTCTCTTTGAGGGCCTGCCACCCAGCTCCCAAATAAATCACACAGGGAGGCTTACTCTTAATTATGAATGCCTGGCCTTAGCTTGGCTCGCTTCTTGCCAACTTTTCTTAACTTGAATTAACCCATCTGTCTTTTGCCTTTGGGCTTTTACCTTTCTCTCTTTTTATATACCTTTCTTTCTTACTCCGTCTCTGGTTGTGTGTCTGTGACCCCTGATGTCCTTTTCCTTCTCTTGCTCCTAGAGCTCTCTTCTCCCAGATTTCTCCTATTAATTCTTTCTACCTACCAGCCCCGCCCATCCTTTCTCCTGCCTTGCTATTGGCTGTTCAGCTCTTTATTAGACCATCAGGTGTTCTAGACAGGTACAGTAACACAGCTTCACAGAGTTAAACAAATGCAACATAAACAAAAGTAACACACCTTGAAGTAATATTCCTCAACACCCCACATCTGCACAAATCTTGCATACCTCCATGGCTCCCTAGCTTGGCTGTGCTGTGGACCACCAGCCACTTGGCGTGGGAGGTCAGGCGCCTCTCCTGGATGTCTNGCCCAGAATGCTGTTGAAGAGCCAGGACTACAGCTGGGGCAGCTGACTCCCTGAGGGGCAAACTTGAGCAATGTGAAGTACCCAGGCTCCCTCCTGTCTCCCTCTCTTCCAGACTCTTCAGAGAGCCATTTCTCCTTGTAGCCTGTCCAGAGNGGATAGGCGGAGGGATAGTTGAAGACAGTTCTGCTAAAACCACTGTTATCTAAGGTCTTCTGAGAAGGGACAATAATGGCATCACACTGCAGGGAAAACTGATCTAAATATCATACAAACAGCTTTGCAATGAGGCCCTAGGAATGAGAATCACTACATGAACTATCAAATAGGTAAAATACTTATTGAGCTATAATGACCTGAGCTTGAGCCCCAAACCCACATAAAAGTGGGGAGGGAAACCCACAAAGTTGTCTTCTGACCCCCACATGTACATGTTGTGTACATGTGAGTGAGCTGAACCTGGGTCCTCTGCAGGAGCAGCAAGTGCTCCCAATTGCTGAGCCATCTCTCCAGCCTCTCTACACTTTTTGTTGCTCAAATTTGGCAGAGAGATTATTTTTTACACTGCTTTTCTTCCTATGTGGTCAGACCAGCACAGGTCATGTCATCCCCTTACCACAGGGTAAGTAATCAGTAACGCTGTCAGGGAAAAAGTGCAAGTGATCTGAACACCCTATCAAAAGCAAGAACCAGNGCCCCAAGGATCATGGAGGTTCTTGTGCATGTCTCTCCACTAGGTGGAGCCATTGCTCACCTTTCTGCCTGGATCCCCATTTGTGTTCTGCTCTTGGTCTTAGTAGGCCCAGGAGTGTGGTTCCTTTTTTAAACTCATGCTCTTAGACTCACATATCAATCAAGTCATAGATAATTAGGAGACAGTTTCCCAAAGCACTGGACAAGGATGGAGACTCTGATGGGGGCCTAGAGTTTAGAATCTCAATTCTAAACCTTGGGAATGAAGATGACAGCCCTGGCCCCTAGAGAGACTTGTCTCCAGGTTTGGTCTCATGACTGNCTGTTCACATGCAAGCTTTCTACCTTTTGTTTCGTCTTTTCTGAAGTTCTAATATTGCTATGGACAAGGCAGAAACAAACTGGGAATTCCATCCCTGAGGTTTTTTTGCAAAACTAAATAAATTCACCTTTCCATATATATAAAATGTTGCTTTCACTTCCTCTGGCCAGCACTACCATGCCATGGCCAGGGGCTAAAGTAACAGTTTCACGCCCTATTGTGTGCTTTGCCTAGTCATCCCGCCTTCTCTCCACTTCTGGGCTCCCACAGATCTTTTGCTGTTTCCATAGTTTCCCCTCTCCCGAAATGTCATAGTTATGCAGTGTGCAGCCTTTTGAGATTTGCCTGTCACGGCTCTTCCTCGCCTTCTCAGGGCTTGAAAGCTTGTGTTTTCAGCACTAATTCATGTCCTTTGGCCTGGATGNGCTGGTTTAGTCACCCATTTGTCTACTGAAGGGCTTATTGGCCTCTTCAGTTTGGAACAATATAAATACAGCTGCTATTGTTACCAGGATCTACCATTTACACTGCTACCCAAAGCCAGGGAGACAGTAACTAATGAGAGGAAGTAAATTGGAGGCCGGTGAGAGGACACCACGAGGAAAACCGACTTTCCCTCTCAAGTCTCCATCTGAGGGACAGTGCTCAGGTCTCTCCTTCCACCATGTGGGTTCCAAGGATCAAATTCGGGTCTGAAGTCATCCCCAAACCAGGGTCTAGGGTTTTCTCCTGTTTTCTTCTAGGAGTTTGATGGTTTCACATTGTACACTTAATAACTTTTGTGATGGGTTTATGGTATGTCTAGATTCAGCTTTGTATGTGGGTGTCCAGTTGCCTCAGCACCATTTGTTGAAGAGCCCATCTTTGCTCTGCAGTGTTGACTTTGTGCCTTTGTCAGGGAGCAGCTGATGATTAGCAGTTATCAACAGGGCTCGTCTCCCTTCCACCAATTTTCTTTCACATACATCACAATGGTGTACCTGTTTGCTTGCTTTAACAGCTCACTCCAGCTCCTCTCCAGTGGTTTTCCATGGAGGACCCCCCCCCCCTCAGATTCTCAGGAGTTTCCATTCAGAGTGGAGAGGCCCTGGATGTGAGTGCCTGGCAGTGAAGGCACACACAGCCCTGTTCCTCCATGCACACACTCAGCATGTTTCTCTGCTCTTTAGATGCTGGCTGTCCATCTTTCTGACCGCTGCTGTTTCCTTCACTGAGTCAGGAAGGGACCCAATACAAGTCAACTCTGGCCCTTTAACCTGTTATCCAACTTTGTCATCCAACACCAGATCAGGCTCCAAGGCCAGAATGTTCACAGTCCAGTCCCTTAGGACTAAAACTACCTATAATCAGTGGGGTTCAAGATGACCACACAAATGACAAAGTCAACAGAGTTGTTACTATAGAAAAAAAGTAATTGAGCCCTCTGGCTTCACCTGCTCATAGCTGACCTAAGATTTTGGAGGTCACGTGGCTGAACCATGCACTCTGTGCTTCCCACTAGCTCCAATAACACCTTGACATGGGTTAGAGTAACAGTTGCTTAAGTACTTTGTGGAAAGTTGAAGGCTGCTTTTGCAAAAACAAAAAACAAAACAAAGCACACACACACACACACACACACAACTACTTAAGGCTATGCTATCTGATGAGTGACTATGATAGGATAAAAGCACATTGTGTCTGTACCCTCAGCTGTTTTGATTCAGGCTGGTCTCTATTTAGTTTTGCATGTAAACTTGTCACTTGAGTGTTTTGCTGAAGACTAACACAAAATGAGCCTGGCCTGTTGCCCTAAAGTGAATGTTTCTTCTGTCCTGCCATGCACTCTTTGCAACTCTAGCACCCACGGTCCCTCACCCTTATCCTAACACCCAGACAAAAAACGAAGCCAGAACCATTCTGAAGATGATAAAACCAACAGTTCCCAAGCAAAAGTGACTGCATACAACAAGGTAAACGGCTTTTGAAACCATGCCTGTGGACGATTGCCAAAAATCCTAGTCCATTCCAGATGATCAAGTAACTGCTAGCTGTTCCTCTGTTGAATGGAACGGCCTGATCATGTCTTAGATCATCGCTCTCCACTCTTAATCTGAAGCTCCACCCCACCCCACCATTATCAATACTGCCTGTCTTGTTCAATATGTGGCTTGGTTTCATTTCTATAGTTTTCATGTCATAAGTGCCACTGTGTGCTATCAACTTCCAGACCCCACTCAGCCATGACCCCAGATAAGTAAGTTAGCTGCCTGGTCTTTATTCTGTCTTGTAGAGAGCTGACTGAGATTGGGGAGCAAAAAGTTCCATCTAAGTCCCTTGATTCTTTGACCAAGGCCCTTCTACTGTCCATCTTTCCTCCGAGAGACAGACACAGGACAGGGTCCTTTTTCACCAAACTGTTCCAATGTGCTGAAGTTCTGTGGCTTCAAGAGCCTCATAATCTTCCTGGGATGCAATGAGTCCTGTGCAACTCACAGAGCTACAGCTACATTCCTGGGCAAAAGCCTGACATGGGCTCCCAGGCCATCTGGATGGCCAGGTGAGAGGGCCTGCTATGGGGCTGGGAGCACACTGTGGTCTCTCACGGTTGCTACCAAAGACAGTAAGTGCAAAGCTGAACACAACAACAAAAAAACCAAAGCAGCAAAATTCTAATATGGGGCTCTGATCATCATGAGTATCTGGGTCACCCTCCTTGTCACCCTAGACATCAGCTATGTCCACAGCTTCAGTGGAAGCACAGATAGACAGGTAGTTCCAAAGAAATTACCTTCCCTTCTGTTCACAGGAGGCAAGTGATGGGAACTGCTAGGCATGTGCAGCACAGCCTCAAACAGGCTGCACATCTACTCAGAGAAAGATGAAGGGCTAACTGACAGGGCTGATGGTGCCCTGCCTGGCAGGTGACAATATTCAGCTGACAGCATTTTAGCTCTCTAACAGCTAACTACCAGGAAATCTGACCTATGCAAGGAAAAGACAGCTTTCAACTATATCCTTTTAATGGTTTTCTGAAAAAAAAAAATTACTGCCCAGGATTAGTTTGAAGTGGTGTTTATAGGAAAAGTTCTACAATGTGTAACAATGCACTGTAAGAAATGTTTTCCCTCTTGCAAAAGGCAAATTCATGTCTGGAATGGATTCCCTGTCTCATTGGGACACCCAGGCACTCACATTAAGCTGATTAGTTCAAGGTGAAAACAAAAGTTTGAAGACTGCCCTCATCTGACTTTGCTTAAAAATATCCCATCTCTACATAAGCCCCTGCATCCTCATTCTCTTGTGCAACTTCTCCGTTTTGTTTTTGCTGAGGAGAAACTCATGTCCTGCACTTTAAGGCGATGATGGAGATGGAGGTGAAGGGACAAGATGTATTCACAGCAGAGGGTCTCTGGCCTTAGAAGACACTGGGGCTTCAGCTCAGCAGACACTCAGCAATGACCTGTTGGTTCAGGATGCACTTTGGGGTCTTTAGAGCAGTAGGATTCACTAGAAATCTACCTGTGGGGTGACTACTTTGCAGACAACCTGGTTACCTATCCTATCTCCCCTACCCACACTGGGGAGGTCCCAGGCAGGCTCAAGAGGGGTTCACANGCAGGGGCTTTGGTCTTGTTCATTGTGGCAAGCCACAAGAATATGTGATAGGAGTCCAGCTGTATATAATAAGCTATACTTTGACCGACCAAGGGTCTATCAAATGGGAAGCCATTTATCACAGAATATTTGGTGTTATATAGCTTTAATATTCAGCTGCTCCTTGTTATGAATTTCTTGTGCCCATAATTCCCATAGAATGTGTGTGTGTGTGTGTGTGTGTGTGAGAGAGAGAGAGCGAGAGCGAGCTTCCTGCTCAGGCCAGTACTTGGATAAGGTCATGTAGGCAGGGCCAAGCAGGCGATAGATGCATAGCTTTGTTTCTCGTGCAAATGAAGCTCAGCCCATCCCTTGCCTTGAGGCCTCATGGTTTTCCAGAACAACTGACTGAGAACAAAAGAGGTTTTTGCATATCCAGGTGGAGTGAAGCCTGGAGTGGCATTCCTGGCCAGATGGAGAACCGGAGAACTGAGTGGCCAGGAGAAGAAGAAACAGGCGTTTTCTGTTGAGGGTAGACAGAATCTGCGTTGTCAGGGAGAAGAGAAGAAGGCAGACATTCTGTAGATGATCTGTCTCTTATACACATCTAGATGTGTATAAGAGACAGTTGTTAAGGCTGGTCCTTTAATAATATACAAGAGTTCATTATCCTTCAACCCTTACATTTCTCTTTTAAATGTCTACCGTTGTGGCTACTCTGCATTGTCCTAGCCTTCCCTCCTGTGCAGCCCTGCTATAGCACACACACCTCTCCTTGAGCCCCTCTCACTTCCTGACACCTCACCCCAGGTTTCCAGCCTTTGGATCACTGCTCTGACTCTCCCTGCATCTAGCTCTTACTTAGGAAATCGCTCCAGACATCTGTGAGGTATGAGTGACTGAGGTCTGCTGGGATCTGATTTAGGATGCATGTCACCCCAGTCCACCCTCCACTTCTGCATCCACTTAACAGAACAAGCTCTTGGCCCTTCAGAAAGTTGTCTTTCTTGAATGGATTTCTCATCTTGACAGAGAATTTGACCCCATATAATGCTCTTTTTCTTCTCAAATGGTGATCATACTAATTTCCCTACTACAAAACAACTTCTTAGGAATGAAACCTTGAATTTACTCTGGCCAAAGTTTTGGTAATGATACCCTAGAGTTATGTTATTTTCACACATCACAGTTGTAAAAAAATACATGTAGTAAGGTGATAACTTAATCTCATTTACCCAGTACCTCCTAATGGATTGATCAGGGCTTTTCCAACCTACATCCAAGATCAAGAGGCTCCTGTTCCATTGTGGCAGGGTTTAGCCTCAGTGACATTTTAGTTTTGTCATTGTGGGTATGTTAGAAAACTGGATGAATTAAAAAATAATCATAGCAACAATCTTGACTGTATTCTGAATTTCTAAGTAATATCCCCCAAATCCAGTGGTTTAAAATTTAAAAGTTGTGAGAATGGTTTAATGCTTCTTCAGCTGTCAAGTCAATGAGGTTTTTGTTCAAGTATTTTAAAGCAAAGGATTAGAAACCACTTGGCTTGCAGAACAATCTGTCACCCTGTCATCCTGAGTCATGGTGTTTATGACACAACTTATCAAGGGGCTGCCATTTATCCCTGATTCCCTGTCACCTTGTTAAACCTAATATATTCAGAAGGGGTCTGGGACATAGAGATGCAAATTCAGTGCTTCCCCCCCAGTTTAATATTGATAAAATGCTTTCTCTACATCATTTTAAATGTACTTTCATTGCAACTGTGCAGTTGCTGAGTTAGCGCATTCTATTTATGGCAAATGTCCTCCATGTAACCTAATCCTTCTTGTCACAGCAGTGAACCAAGTTAGACCTATTTTCTGGCAGAAAAAAAAAAAACCTGACCTACTTTTCCAATAGAAACAAAAGTGTTAGCAAGCTTTTTCGGGGATCTTGAAAAAGAAAACCACGAGAAACGACTGACAGTAGGCAGCCTGGAAGAGAAATTACTGGAGACAATGAAGTCAGGATTTTAAACATGTGCATCTAATATAGTTACTTGGCTCATTTTATGTTGAAAGAAAATGGGTCTTAATTTGAAACACCCTCATGAAACATGCAGGTGAATGTTCAGGTTATGCACTGAGGTGAGAAAAGACCTGTGTCCTTGATCATATGGCTCCTAGTGTGTTTGCTTGCACAGACGTGCTCTCTTCCCTCCACGGTTTCTATGGCGCTGGGGATGGAACTCNGCCTCTCCCATGTGAGTGAGGCAAGTGCTCTGACTATCTGTATCACCGCCCTTCTCTTATTTGTTAGTATCACCATCAAATGCTCCTTCGTACTTAGAACAAAGAAAGGTACGGGTTGCTATCGGAACACAATCCAAGTTGTGTGAGGGGAATTCTGAGTGCTTGTAAAATTCTAAGAAAACAAGACAGTCTTGAGACCTGTTTCTTCAAAAACATGGAATTGTTCTTGGAATGTGTTTTAATGCTCCTCCCAGGTGTAGCAGATAGAAGTGAGTTTACTTCAGATTATTCATTACAACTGGCTTTTGTTATTTGTTTAAATGCCTCTATAGGAAAACATGTTTTTGCCACATGTGGTTTGTCCTTGTCATTATAGACAGCTTGAACTCATGAGAACTTTGCTTATGTGACCATTCTTAACCCCCGGAGTATAAACTGATGCTCTGAATAGAGTTGGCTATTGCTTGAGACTTTAGTCGGTCTCATTTTTCAGCCTGAGATAAACAATCAAAGGCAAACGTGTTTAGCTAAGTAAAGTAAGTCAGACTCTCAGCTAAATTGGTTTTGCTACCAGACCAGTTCCAAAACAGAGAAGCATGTCATGTCTCTAACTGTGCTGCTTTTAAAAGATATATGGTGCATATGACTCTTTAAAACATCTTTATGTTGATTTTATATTTAATTTTAGAAATATCAATGAAATAGGTGTTTTCAATAAGAAACTAAAATCAAAGTCATTCCAAACTCCATAGCCATAGTCTCTTCCTTACAGACTTNGCCACATGTTCCCTTACCTAATACATGCACATTCCCTCAGACCACCCTTTCTACAGTCTTGTAGACAACTCTCCCTAAATCTGAACATCTTTCCTTCCACAGCACCCTATATACTGGAGCAGAGCCAAAATCTCTCCAGGAAGACAGAGAAGTCAGGAGCAAGGAAGCGAGAGAGTCTCAAGGTGGATCAATGCACTGAGCACTTGGTGCAGTGTACAGGAGGTAACATGACCAGACACACTCAAGACCCACAGCTCTCAGGTGGCAGTTATCCATACCTTTCAAATTCTGATCAAGAGGTTTTGACTCTAGACCTGCCAATGGAGGCAAGGACAAAAGTGAAAAGGAAAATCTCCACAAGAAGTCATAGTGAAACATCTTAGTCTTTATTGAGAACATCTCAGTCCTTTGTCTACATGTGACAACATCTCATGCTCAGTTCCGGCTGGGCTTGGTGTGAGAGGAAGCTCATGCAGGCTGTAACATGTGGTATATACATAAATATACATACAGAGAACACTGAGGATTGTATCTTAGCAACATGTTTCTTGGCTGAATTACATTCATGTAAAGTGTCCAAATTCTAAAATCAAATTAAAAGTATATAACTCAAAGCCTGGAAAAGCAAACAGCTTTTAAGGGCTTATCCCATTAACATTCCACAAACTGTGCTTTTAACCTACTGTGTTCCATTCAGAAGAATGGCCCATCAGTTCCTATGTACCATCAGCTCCTGCTGTGGCTACAATTAAGTGCTTCTGAGGCTGGGCACTTGTCATTCAAACAGCAAACAGAAAGTACAGGCACTACCACAGAGACGTGAACATTTCCCCAGGAACTGAAAGAAAAGTGCACTGAGAGCCAGTTATGACTGGTCAGACCTATGTGACTTATTTGCTCATGGTCCCTAGCAGGTCAGAGGCTTCCCAATCCCCATTCCCTAATGTCACATGAACTCAGTAGCCCNAGTGTGGAGCAGTTCACAGCTGCAGATCAGGTGTAACCACTTCTTCAGCCTTGGGGAGACTGTCACATGATAGCTATGCCAAGAGACAAGGACACATACAAGCTGTACACACTGAACACATACACTCTGCCTTCCCATGATGTAGTCTGGGGCTGACAATATGAAGAAATCTTTGGAGAGGTTCCCTAATTTCGAGAATTTCCAGATGCGAATTTCAGCTTATTTTCTTTCTCTTTCTGGATTAAAGTTACAACTGGACAGAGCTGACATTTCTGGAGTAAAGTATTTTGGAAGTGGCAAGCTGCTCCTGCATTGTGTACTTACTCTTAGCACAGGGTGATGTGCAGTTCACCCCACATTCCTGACCCTCTGGTGGCTGCCCACCCTTGGTGCACCTGTCTGAACCTAAAGGTTTAAAAAACAAGCAGCAACTACAGCCTGGAGGTAAGATGAGCTGGGCATAAAATAAATAGAGAGCAATGCCTTATGAGATGATGGCTTGCACACTTAAACTTATCTTTAATTATTAAAAAAAAAACCTTCAAAATAGGAAGAATGGTCAAAGACTCAGATTCAGATTCAAAGTTCTTTGGTGTCCCTCGCTGGGAGAGGTGCTTTCTCCTGATACGATTAATGGATCAGGGTTAACGGCATGGACACCACACCCACCCTGCGTAGATCTAAGTGGAGAGCCCTGGCCCTACACAAACATGCTAGCCTACCTGAGACTCCCTCGTGACAGTGACCTCCTAGTGCGTAGCTACAGCCCTGTCAAAGCTGGGCCTGAATAGTCCTGAGGGATATGCTTTGTGGAATTAATATTTCAGGTTTAGCAAAGTACACAGAACAGAGAACTTCCTAACCTTTACCTGCTGAAGTATCCAAAAAATTTCCACCATGTTCTTGGTGTGTCAAGCTTTCTGCTGAGTATGTGATGTCTAGGTCCTGAACATGGACTCCCATCATGGTGTCACCCATGGTGACCTTCTGGAAGGGCCTCAAAGAGCTTAGTATCTTAAATCAACATTTCTGTTTCCTTTCTTTCTGGTCACAGAGGGGCTGTTTGAGCTGCCATAACCTGGGAGCAGGGGAATGTGATGCATGTCCCGTGCTGCCTCCTCCTCACCACAGGGTGCCCTCCAGGCTGTCTTCCTGCCTTCTTCCAGGTCAAGTCTAGGTAGGACAGGCCCCTGTGGTTTTAGGCGTGCTATATGTTGTACCATTCACTTCCCGGTTGGGCACCCTTGTTATGTGACATGGAAAGCCAGATGTAATGCATGGTTCTTAGTGTATATAGGATATACTTTTGCTACACTTTATAACCAAAATGTATTTAAAAACAAACAAAAACCCCAACTAACTCCATCTCTCCATCTCCACTAGAAAAAAATACAATTTAAAAACAAGAGTAAGAACACACCAACATGTTTTTCTTTCTGGAAAGTGCAGGATCCTGTGGGGAAGGTGCTGACACTATGACAATATGAGACCCTTTCTCTAAGGAACCCCAGTGTATTTTACCCAAACAAGGCTCTGGCATGGCACACAGGGCTCTGTGATCCTGCCTNGGAGAGGAGGGCAGGTGGTGNACTGGAGATGTCTGTAATAACACACGTCACTAGGGAGTTCTGGGAGGACCTTCATGCCATGAGGATCAAGCCCCACAGGATGAGAACCATGTGAGATACCTACAAGGACACAGACAGGGCTCCTGACATGGGGACACAAGTAGGTCTCATGTAAGCAACAAANAACACACAGCCTCTTGAGGTCTGCTGGGAATCTGGTGGAACCGACAGTGGCTATGCTTTTGTTCTGGTTTTTCTCTGTGTGTCAAGGACACAAACACCTGGGTGAACAGCACGGAGCCATCCAGCTGTAGTGGATGTGTGCTGTGGGATGAGTCTGCATCTCTGCTCATGGCCCTGAGGCTCTTCAGAGCAACCTGCTGGACCAGGCTGGCACACTGAGCCAACAGCCACAGTCCCTCCTCTCTCTCCTCCTCCCTAATCCTGAGTGGAAGCAACAAGGCACCTGGGGCAAATCTGAGCACAGGAGGTCCAGGTGGTCCACTCCAGGGCCCTGGGGGCCACCCTGTGCCTAAAGGGTGCTGAGAAGCATCTTGGGGCTCAGCCACAAGATGCCAATAGCACCCAGGCCTGCCTGTCGAGACACCGATATCTGGTCTGCAGCGTTCCAGCCTCACACTGTCTCACCAGTTTCAACCTGAATGCTTTATTTTTCAAATGCNTGTCTGATAAAGCTGGAAGGAATAACTTAATAATATGCCTTACCTGGCAAGCTCCAAGAATGGTACCTGCTTAAATAACTTTCCATCCTGTGAAGCTTTCTGAGTAGTCATGGTTCTGACCCACCAGATCCCATGGAAGGAGCAGAAGGAAGGCTGTGTGCTCTGTGTGCATAGCAGCCCTATTGAGTTCTTCTAGGTCACAAAACCTACACGGTTAAAACCCCCAAATGATGACCAGCCAATACAGGCTATGGACATATTTGATCTTCAGAAGCAAATCGAGTTCTCCATGATCTGAGCCTAACCAGAGGCATGGAAGTTTCTAGGCAGCCGAGGCCACAGATCCTAGGTCATGACTCTGCAGGACACAGCATCCCGGCTGCAGGGCCAGTGTGTGCCAGGGTCACACCATATCATGCTGGGTCACCCCAGGAGAGCTGTTAAAAACCTACTGTGAGGACCTAACTGTGAAGGACCGGAGAGGAGTGGCCACACATAGATGTGAGTGTGTGGTGGTTCTCTTTCTACCTCTATATTCTCGTGCTCTTCCACATAGAAACGCTTATTTATTTTTTGCAATTAAAATAATGTGGCATAAAAGTGACCTGACATAATTACTTCTTATTTTATAAATCTCATTCCTAGCTCTGAATAAATTATTTATTCAAGAATCTCACACAAAGTAATTTCTATTTTCCTATACTTAGGAAGCCCTACTCAGTAGAACTCAATGTCTAATGTAAACTGAGATATAAAGCGGTCACTGGGTAGCTCAAGAGGGGAAATGTGTGGCAAGGGGTGGTGATGGACCCCTATGCCCCCCCATGCACCCCCACTGTGCACCTGATCCCCATTCACGTGTGAGGTGCGTGGCACCCTACATCCCCATGCTGCCCTGTTGGGGTGAGAGCTGCTGGGGATGGTGCTTGATGTCCAGTGGTTCCCCCAGACTTCCCATGCCCGCCCCAAGGTGCACACCTGTCCCAGTTCAGATGCAAGGCTCTGGGGGACGACTTGGCACTGCAGCCTCGCACTCTGTGCTTGACACCCGCCTGGCTCAGGGAGTGAAAGAGAACTGGTCCTGCTCTGTGGGCTTCTCCACCCAGGCGCCCAGCCCCGCCTTGATGAAGGCAGTGAACAGACGTGCCTTGGCAGCCTGGTACTCCTTCGCTGCCAGCTTGGACTCGTGGTATGTAGTGGGCTTAGTGATCTTGGTGCGCAGCAGGTGGGGGGGAACCTGTAGAAGGATACATGCACATGTAAAGCAACTACTGGAACAGTAAGAGAAGAGAGAAACCTAGGGTAATGTTAAAAAACGATGCTCAGGACTGTGTTGGTTCGTGAAAAAGCAAACAGAAGAAGGTGCTCTCCTAGACTGAAAAGTACCCACAAGAGGCCAGCCTAATGCTCAGTTTCATCTCTTAGCAGTGGCTTGCAGGTTGACAGATGGCTGCAGGACCTGTGCTTCTGGCAAATCCCAGGGCACAAGTTCCACCTGTCCCCTGTAACTATTAAAAAGAACACCTAGGTGATGCATGCCTTGTCACATGGCAGAGACTGGAGGTATCCTGCAAAGCCCTTAGGTTACCATGAGAGATAGCATTTGTCTTTCCCCATGAGGACATAAGAGGTTGAGCCCCACATCATTGCTCTAAGCTGCCCTCATAATAAGAAGGCATATCCCTGACTTAAACAAGAANGAATGTTATCCTGCCTTATTATCTGAAGTTTTACTTAGGGAAAAGAGCTCTGCAGCTAAATTAAGTTTCTGACCCTTGATGAAGGGAACAGAAGCCAGCATGGCAGTGTTCAGCGACTGCCCTTCCTTTTCATGACTCTCAGCACAGTGGCGCCAGCAGTCTCCTCCCCTAGTGCCAGGACAGCAGCTAAGACTCTGCAGGAGTGAGGGAAGAAGCTGTCTTTGAGATAGCTCTCAGGCTTGCGGAACCAGGGCCATACTTTTAAGCTAAAAACCATCTGAAGAAATAAGAGTTTTCAAATGATCTTGTTAGGAAGTTGCAATGATGACATGATGATGAGAACCAGGAGGGATGGAAGGAATGGAGACAGACACGCTGGGGGAGGTAGGCCGACACCCAGTGAGGGCGCCTCAGTACCTTGCCGTGTACACGCATCCAGCGACAGTACAACGCGTGCTTACACAGGCGGGATGGGCGGCCTAACTCGTCCTTCCCTGTTGTGGCATTGATGACCTCTATGGCAGAGTCGCCCACTGTCCAGTTGACACTGAAGTTGGGTGCCTTCCCTGGCTGCCGTGCCTCTGCATTGCTGATGCCTGGAACAGAGCGGACACAGAAGTGACATGAAGCCCTTGTTTCCCACCAGGAAGGAAGAAGCCAGCACAGCATACAGTTCAGAGCTGAGGATGTATATCATACCAGGACAGGGCAGATGACTGCCACAAGNGGGAGGCTAAACCTCCCAGTGTGCNGCTGTCTCTTGGTGGCCCAGGAAAAACAGAGCTGGGAAGTCAGAATTGATACATAAATACATACTTGTCTGTGAAGGGCAAGACTACAGAGTCTNACAGATCCCTGAATCCACAGGTTTTCCTACCAAGCTTGTCTCAGCTCTCCCTAGGGACCAACAGAGCTAGAAACCTAGCAAGGGACAGATGGGCAAGCTGCCTCAGGTTCTACAAAGTAGAACCAGTGGGGCTGCTCAAAGACAGCATATAGCCTTGCCACTGCAATGTCATGTACCAGGCCACTCAGTTTCATAGCACAGCACTCCAGGCACGCACAGAAACCTAGTACTTAGCAAGTAAGCACAGGTACACTCTTGTACTGAAATGATTTCACTGTAACCAACCACAGGCTTGNTTCGAAGAGTGAAAGGTTTTAGAAAGGTATCTGGTTGGGTGGTGGTGGAGCACGCCTTTATTCCCAGCACTCGGGAGACAGAGGCAGGAGGATCTCTGTGAGCACATGGCCAGCCTGGTCCACAGAGTGAGTTCCAGGACAGCTAGGGCTACACGGAGAAACCTGTCTTGAAAAATCAAAAGACAGACAGACAGAAAGAAAGAAAAAACAGAAAGAAAGAAAGAAAGGAAGGAAGAAAGAAAGGAGAGGAGGGAGGGAGGTAGAGATAGATAATAGATGATAGATAGATAGATAGATAGATAGATAGATAGATATCTGGCTAAGGAAACTGAACACACACATTTAAGTTTTATGCTGTGCCTTAAGATACAGGACATGCGGATCTATGGCCCTTTTACAGCTGGAGTTCCTAGCAGAGAGTGGCACAGGGACAGAAATGCAGAGTATCCCTGAGTAAGAAAACTCANCACAGCATGCTTGTTATTCAAGACTAAAGGCTTCTGAGAAGACAGGAGGGAAAGGTACCTGGCAAGTACATACAACACAGAGACAAAGCCCTGAACCAAACTTCTAGAGAGGAACCAGTGTCTGAGAAAAAAGTATCCATGACGGACTTATTCACAAAGTGCAGAAGAAAATACCAGTGAACTACTAGACATGATGACAGAGCTACTCAGAATGAAACACACAAACACACACACAGA
>LZPO01044390.1:502542-524756 GCA_001675575.1 Neotoma lepida
AAGGAAAACAGGGCTGAGGCTAGCTGCCCTCAGACCATCTATCTGCTATCCCTCTATGGGATCTATGGCATCTGATAGAGTTTCAGTGGTCTGGCTACCACTGTCAACATTAAGGGAAGACAAGCCATAACAGATAGTATGTTGAAATCAGGCCAAAAGATTTTAGTAAATCTAAGCCTGGAAATAAAAGTCACTTGGGATCTAGTACCATTAGTTTGTAAAACAATCAATAGACTAGTTGGTTATTCTTGGAGGGATGTTAACAAGGGACTAATTGGGAAACAAGTTCATGTCACAGAAAGTCAGTAAAACACCAAGTCTGTTCCTCTAGACTGAGCTGTACTTGGTTGCTTTAGGCAAAGTAGAACAAGACTTCTTTTAAAACCAACATTGGAGTTTAATCCCAGCACTTGGGAGGCAGAGGCAGGTAGGTAGATCTTGGTGAGTTCAAGGCCAGCCTGGTCTACATAGCAAGTTCTAGGCCAGACAGGACTACATATTGAGACCTCTCTTTTAAAAAAAATAGTAAATTAAAACCAAGAACTATGGTTACCCCAACTCTAGCTGTATCACAGGCCAGAGAGAAAGGGCCACATCTGAGTCCCAGGAGAATGCAAGCCTTCCTATCACCANGTTTGCTAACTTGTTAATTCACTAATTCTGGCCAATTGCTTCCANACTAAAGAGCGTTTTGACAAAAAGGAATTAGAAGACTGAAAAACAGATCAGTGAAATCTGAGAGTCCAAGAACCCAGACATAGCCAATGACCTGGGATTTGATGAGGACTGAAGGTCCCTTTTCCTTCTCTCTTCCAGAGACCCATCCTAAGCTACCCTAACATTCCTTTCTTTACCGTGAGTTTTCTGTGAGGAGCACAAACTTGAGTTGCTGTCCACATTCAACTAGAGCAGAGAGAAGCCCACACAAACACCACACAGGAAATTTTATAGAGATTCCTAGCAACTGGCACTTTCTAGAGTGTTTATGAAGGGCTCTTTCTTGCCACACCCCCTGCCCTGCCACATATGTTCCCTACTGCTCTGGGGCTAGTGCCCCATTACCCTGACTTCAACAGGGTCCTTCAGCTGTAGACTGATAGCAGACCTTATTCTGGACATGATTTCTCTGTGCAATGTCTCAAGGGATGCCCCACTGAACAAAGGACAAAATTCCATCATTTGGGCTCCCTGCCCCATTCCCAATAAAGGATTGCTGTGGGGTGAGGGTCCCTTTGGGGTAAAATTAAATGGAAAGGCAATTGTAGTTGTCCTGGTGAGGGCCTTGAGGTATCCCTGCTTTGCACTGTCATGACCCTAGTGAGCATAAATCAGAGGAGATTAAATCCAGATTCTCAGTGACCAAGTAATCATGGGAACTGAGGCAAAGTCACTCCATAGTCAGACTTACCAGCAACTGCTCCTGCTAAGGGCTTAGTAATATAATGAGTCAAAAGAAATACTGAAGACTAAAGGCTGCTTAAAATGTCAGCAAGGGAAATGGCCACTCACTTGCAAGCACACATTCTTCCTCACCTGTGGTAAGTGCAATTGAAGACCCTCACTGAGAACAGGCTGGCGAGATGGTGTTTGGTCCAAGTGCAAATTGAAGACAGTAGCCAAGGCAGACTGTGCAGCCCGGGCCTTGGCAAGTTTCTTGTTTCTCCCTGAGCCCTCAAAGAACTGGCCATCTACCACCACCGACATGACAAAGCTCTTGGCATGGCTCTCCCCGCTCTCAGAGAGGAAGTCATACTTCAGTCCTGGGCGCAGCTCATTCAAGATCATCACAGGATTCTTCCCACTTGGGGGTGGGAATGGTGGTGGGATGGGCAGAGGAGGCTGAGTGAGGCTGGCAGGCACTGGGGAGGCTGACAGGCTAACATCTCCACTTGAGCTGAAGGAGTCATCCCCATTGGAGCCTACGTAGAAGGGTGGCTCTGACTTGTCTGGAGTCTCGAAGCCATTGAAGAGTGTGTCAGGGAAGTCAGCCTGGTCAGATGTGAAGTCTGTGTTCACAGAGAGGGTCCTTCCCATGGCCAGGTGGGCCTCAGAGGCGTTGGGAAATTGGACAAAAGACCTCAGGGCCTTCTCAGCGGCATGGAGTTTTGCCTTTTTCTTTGTAGGGCCAGAGCCCTCAAAGATCTGCCCATTCACCTCCACAGACATGACAAACAGAGGCGCATGCACAGGTCCTGTCTGGGATAGCAGCATGTACTGTAAGCCAGGTTTGATCTCATTCAGCTGCATCAGGGCGTTCTTGGGTAGAACAGGCCCCGGTGTTTTCCTTCGCTTCTTCAGGCGGTACTTGGAGTGGCCATTGCTGCCCTCCTCCAGGGGCCGCTTCCTGCTGGTGCTACCACCACCCCCGTTGGAGAGCGGAATACCCTCGCCAGGCCCAGGTGTGCTGCTGTCCTTGGGGGGCATGTTGTCCAGATTGCGGTTTTCCTTAACATCAGTGCTGCTGGAACCTGTGGTGCCCAGAAAGAGTAACTTACAACGCCTTCGTTGCAGGATCTTGTAAATGCAAAATTTATAGATTCCTTTATCTCTTTGTAGCTGGGTAAGTGATGTGTGTGTGTATATTTCCTTCCTCAATGCAAATGTGAGGAACTACACATTGACCAAAGACGTAACTGTTCAGGGCTGGAATGCACCTTGAGATTTTATTTTAAAACTAACGCCTATTGCCTCTTTTAGTTAGTTTATCATTTTCTTCTGCATTAGAAGATAAAATTTTTAACTTATTTTCTCTGCCAAAGACATCCTAAATCTTTCTAGCTTACCAAGATGTTAGATGTTAAGTTAATCCACAAAGACTCACACTAAGGCTAATGAAGTGGCCTCTAAATCCACCAGCACACAGGCATTGATCTCCCCACNCTCTTCCTTTGCAAGGACACTGACCTTAACTGACAACAGTTTTTAAACTGCAGCACTTCTCAGGAGAGGAGGTGCCATTTAGAAATGTCTCTTCACAACTTCCTTGGCTCTTGCGGTTCCAAACATCTAATCAACCTGTGATTATTTGGTTTAGTTTACGAATCAATCATAGAAAACTGCTTATATAATAAGGTAAAGTATTATGACTTCATAGAATTTATTTTTGAAGAATAATGTATACATTTACGATTTCTCACTATTTCAGCACTATTTGCTTCAGAATCTTTAATAAATTTTATGCTAGAAAAATATATAAGAATGAGATAGAGACTGAAGCAGCAGGCAAGCTGTGCTCTTTAATTTCACATGCCAGCAAAGCTGCCTCTCTAAAAACAGCTGGCAGGCTTCCACGATAACTTGGTGATCGTTCCTTTTAAATGTACTTTCCGTGGCAAAATAAAAGANGATTTTGATATTAAAATGGGAAATAAATGTCAGGCATGGTGGTGCATCCCTGTTAGTCTATGACTCAGAAAGGAGCTGAGCGTTAGAGGACAAACCAGGCTACACATAGCTATGACCTTGTCTCAACCTCCCACCAAACAAAAAGAAAAATTATTTTTTCAAAGTGGGGAGTGTTCAGTCCTCCCTTTAGGTTTATTAAGCTTTCTAAAAACAGAAAAAATAATTCCTCTTTTATCATTTGGTTTTGCAGTCCTGTGCAGTGTGCCTGTGCAGTAAGTAGGGCTGTGCAGTGCTTACTTAGGTCTCTAACCATTAGCTCCTAAAATCCAAAGTAAATCTTAATTGATGAAAACATTCCTAGATATGGTAGCTTCAGGGGTCTGTTTCCACTATGCAACACGCCAACAGATTTTCTTTATGTCAAACAATCTGAAAATACTGAAAATGTTCCTCAGTGAGCCTGTGGGAGGGTTAATGTGATGAACGTCTTGGTTGTTGCTGCCAGTCTCTGGAGTTAAGGATCACAGATGCCCAGGGTCATCATTATTCAGCTGAGACAGCAAAGACTACCAAGATAAACTCGGTCCATGGAAAATTTCATGTGTGAGGTGGGGGGAGGGGTCTCTCAATAGACACCTCTTCCCAGAATACTCCTGACACACACACCACTTCTCCCAGCTGACAAAGCTAATGGAATGGGCACTAAATTTTCATTTATAACATCCTCCAGCAAAAGACCGGTAGGTTACTCCTTTCGGTACTCAGGGAACAAAAGGTGAAAAGGTAGAGCAAAGACAGATAGAGAGATTAATAAAGGGAGAAAATCACATACTATATTCTGCTCACAGTTCAAGTTTAGCAGTAAACAGAATTACCAGCACAGAAACAAACATTATCAACAAGGTACTCTGGCACGCATTTAACCAAACATTAATGATGACAAACAGCCAAACGCCCTTAGAACTAAGTTAACAGTAAAAGTTATGAGAAAAAAAATACACTTTCTGTGACAGTTGAAATCATTCTCAACTTGTACTCACTTCAGAAGAAAAGGTACCAATCACATGTTATCAAAAAATGCTCCTGAGCAAACAAAAATAAAATACTCCAATTAGAGACAGAGCCCACTCTCCACTGAAGCAGGCACTCTCTGCATACCACACTGCTTCATTTAGAATATGAAGTGATTTACAGTAGAACTTTAACTGCTTTTAATATCACAAGAGATATAGGCCTGACATTTTAGTTTGCACTAGACCCGAAAGTTTGTTTTTACAGGAATATTATTTGGGAAGACCCTTCCTTAGTTAAATTACCCAAGGCTCAATGGTGATAGCCACAGCTGGAGATACAACCCACAGTCCCCAGCCAGCAGGTAGTTCTGGGGACANCTTCACATATTCTCCCGCCCCCAGGGGAAAGGGTGGTTANTGGGTTGGCACAGCACTGGCAATACTGTCTGAAATGTAGAGTTTAAAACCTGGCAACACTGAGAGTGATGGGTGGATCTGCCAGCAAAACCACAGCTTAAAACATCTCAAGAGCAGAACTGAGGAGAAGCGACCAGTGAGCTGTAAGCAGCTCACATCAGCAGAGGCAAAAGCATGCCAGCTACACTACTCAAAATGGTACTGGGCAGCTGCTTCATGCCAGCCAGTGGTTATTCTCAGGGTAGAGGATGTCTGCTGCACAGCCCACCTTAGATCCAGCACAGCGGTAGGGTACAGACTCGCCTATACAGTGCTGCTGTTAGGCTCTGGGTGTTCAAGAATTGCAGAGCAACAGTCCCTGCCACTGGGCTGAGTCATAGAGAGCATGCTGAGTCTGGTTCTCACCGCCATACCACCCCTGGGACAATGTGGTTCTGCTGTGCAGCTGCCATGTTCTTCCTTTAGACAGACAGAGCACTTTAGATGGAAAAGTGCCTTCTTCCAGGCAACTTCCCCTTTAGACCTGCTTCTCTCTGGGACCAAGGTGGGCAGAAGTGACTGGTGGCTCACAAAAAACAACGGCAAGGGAGGAAACGTAGGTGTGCCCGAGGCCCCATCCCTGCAGCCCTGTGGAAGACGTGTGAAAAGCAGAAAGAGCNCCAGTGAGGGTTTGGTTCACACTAGCACCAATCGNGTTCCAGTCTTCAGAGACTAAGATCATGTGGGCTCCCTTCCCTCCAATGCAGGAGCAGCGACTGTGTCTGAAGGGAGCTTTATGAACTGTTATCCCAGTGACCAGGTATCTGAGTCAATCAAAAAGGTATTCTTGAGTTTATACTGGTGAAAAGTTCAGAGCTTTATTATAAGAACCACAACTTCACATGAAGCCACACAGCATTATGAGACAGGTACCTAGAGGCATATTTCTGGAATAAAAATGATGGTCCCATGATGATAAATGAGGAATGAAAACTCTAGATAGGTGGCTGTAAGGAAAATGTCCACAGTAAATATTGATGCCTATTATACAAAAACCCACCACTGCCAATAGCCCANATCTTAGGAAACATCAAACTGGTCTTATTAATCAAATTTACAAAAGCACTAATATTTTAATGGGACATGAACTACTTGGGCACTATGTAATAGGCCTAGATCTTACTCATATTCTCTTCATCTTCTATATCCATGGTAAAATGCTTTTGAGGGTTTCTTGACTGGCGGAGACCACTTCTGTCTGAAAGACAGCAAGAAACAATGTTTAGTGTGTGATTCTAGCAAAATGAGGTATGGCCTCTTTGTGTACTGATCACCACATTACTGCAATTAAAAAAAAACAAAAATCATAAAAAGTATTGGGCTTGTCACTTGGCAAGGAATATTTTCAGTCTCTCTCATCTCCTCTTAGCATACTCCAGGACACCTGACTTAGCTGCCTTATGTAGAGGGACAGTGGAAGTAAGAAAGGGGTGGCCAAAAAGGAAGCCTAGGACCAGTATCCAGGAACTTCATGCTCTACTCCAGGGAGTAAAGGGCCACTAAGGGTTCTGGACCAGGGACAAGGTGGTAATTCTACCCCAAAAGAGCCTGCTGTCAACAGCTATGTCATAGCTGATCACAGACAAGCTCCAGCTGTTTGCCATCTGGCCTTTCTCTGCCCTAGTAGGTCTATGAATGGTGATAAAGTGATGTCACACAGTAAGATACCCCAAGTATTTTACCCACACTTCCATGCACCCCAACAGCATGTCACAGGAAAGCAAAATGTGTACAATAGCTTAAATCTAATGCAATTTAATCTAACATGATTCCTTCATCACACACAACTATTATTTCATTAGCAGGAGAAATCAAGAAAAGATCTAAAGAAAAATTTCAACAAATTCAAGGTTTTCATCTTCCCAAATATTTCTGATAAATTGCAAATAAGAGAAAAAAGATTTGCAAATTTTGAAACCAATATTCCTTTGTAAACAAATTTGTTTTACCAATACCAATAAAGTAAATTCCTTGCTTTTAGAAAATGGTGATTAAATATGCTAGGTAGTACATATATCACATATAGCACTTGCATGATGGAGTTTCTACATAGAATCATTTATTCAAGGTTTTCAAGGGGTTAGAGAGATGGCTCAATGGTTATAAGCACTGGATGATATTCAGAGGGCCCAGGTTTGATTGCCTGTACCCACATGGAAGCTCAAAATTGACTGTAACTCTAGTCCCAGAAGATATGATACACACCCTCTGTGGTCTCCATGGCACTACATGCACATGGTGCACAGACATACATACACTCAGGCAAAATACCCTTACATATAAAATTAAAATAAAATAAATCTTAAAAAGAAAGTTTTCCAGGGAGCTATAAAGGCATTATGACTTTATATTAATTCATTATTTTAAGACACAGTTCGAGTATCTATTATGTTTAAAGCAGTGCTGGGTACCATAAGAACCTAAAATGAGTCAGATTCTACAGTTGAGGAATGCAAATGTTAGTACTGTCCAGACACTGATTATGCAAAGGAACTTTCGATAACTGTTATGGGTGTGGAAACAGTAGTTATCTGTTAGAGGTACATACTGAAGTATTTACAGATGAAATGATGATGTCTAGGATTTATTTCAAAGTAGCTCAGTGTGATTTGGAAAGAAGCAGAGAGAGAAATAGTCCTGGGCTGGTGACTCTGCAGGGGATGGGCATGCAGGTCCACTATGCAATGNTGGATATTTTATACATCTCTAAATTGTGTGACTCAGTGTCCTCACTACATAGAGTTTTATTTTTTAGTGTGTGTGTAGAGGTCAGAGGGTAATTCTNTAGAGTTGGTTCTCTCCTTCCACCTTTATGTGGACCCAGAAATAAACTCAGGTCATCAGGCTTGTGCAGCAAGCACCTTTACCTACTGAGCTGTCTCACCAGCCCAAACCACTGTGGAAAGTTTCAGGAGAAAGTAGGGGTTTGGTGAAGTAGCAAGTGTGGGAAGAGTGCAGGGGGCAGGCACCTTTAGGAAGGAAGGGGTAAGCTCAGGAAACAGGGATGTGGTTGTTCATTCAGACAAGTTTTGGCCAGAGGTTGGACTACTACCTTATACACATCTAGATGTGTATAAGAGACAGCACACACACACACACACACACACACAAAAGGCTCAGGGAACATCACTGAAAAAGAAGTAAGAGCTGGAATCAGGTAGGGAACAGAGTGGAAAGCTGGCTTCAAGCATGATATGGTTGTTACACTCTTGAACTCACAGCAGCTGTGACTACATGTACAAGACAGAATGGGGGTTCATGAAGGGGTCTCCCCCTCCCCTAAGTATTTACAACAGTTGGTGGTGGAGGGAGAGACACTTTCTTCTGTGGTATAGCCACTGGTAAGGAATTCATGTTCCTGTAAACAAACTCATCTATATTCCCGTCAACAATCCTAATGAAACTCTTTGGGACACACACATACACACACACACAGTAGAAACAGANCTAGTTGGGAAGAAGATGAGCTCAGTGGGAATGGGAGGGGACAGGAAAGGATAACAGGATAATAGGAATATGTTCAAAATGCAGTGTGTACAAGATAGAGAAAATANACTTTATCTTTTCTTCCTGTTCTGTGATGCACAGTTAAGAGCCCCAGATTTCAGAATAAAAGAAATAAGACAACCAGATCAGGGTATACATGCTGTGCCCTAGAAGCCAAGGTGTTACCCAGAAGCTCTGAAATTTCCTTAAGCCTCATTAACCTGACTTGGAGTGGAAGAAGTTGGAAATTGTCAAAACCAAAGGGCACCGATCAAAACAAGGCAAATAAAATCAACCAAGAAAACAAACCCTGATAAAAGCAGCTATCTCTGATGAGAAGGAAAACTCACAAACAACACTGTCTACTCAACCAAAGCTCATAAAAGAGCCCAGCCTGACCCCATCCATGTAAGGCTCTACGTAGGAGCCTGGAGTTCCAGGCAGGGGTGTAATGAGACAAGCCCAAGAAGGGAGTTACAAGGTTCACTCCCACTAGGCTGAGACAATTCTGTTAGCTACCTGTCAGCAAAAGGCCACCTAATGCTGCTAATGGAATCCCTAGATTGGGTAGCAAGAGATCTTCTGTGCTGGCTGGTTTTATGGCAACTTGACACAAGCTAGAGTTATCAGAGAGGAGGGAGCTTCAATATAGAAATGCCTCCATAAGTTTGGGCTGTAAGCAAGCCTATAGGGCAATTTTAAAAATAGTGATTGATGGGGGAGGGCCCAGCCCATTGTGGGTGGTGCTACCTCTGGCCTGGTGGTCCTGGGTGCTATAAGAAGCAGGCTGAGCAAGCCATGGGGAGCAAGCCAATAAGCATCACCCCTTCATGGCCTCTGCATCAGCTCCTGCCTCCAGCTTCCTGCCCTGACTTCTCTGCTTTTGATGATGAACTGCTATATGGAACTGTGAGTGAAATAAATCCTTTCCTCCCATGTTGCTTTTGGTCATGGTGTTTTATCACAACAATAGTAACCCTCTTGTTACTAAGGCACTTTCTTAGGTGGAAAGCAGCAGTGAGGCCCAGCAGGGTGCTGGACTTGCCCCCTACTTGTAGTAAGGCACTGTCCCCCTTCCTCTCACAGAGTGTGGAAGAGTCAGTGTAAGCAGAACCGGGCAAGACCCTGAGTCTCATGACAGCACATGAACAGGTTCCAATTAAAAAACATACAAAACACCTTTCACCCTGAGAATCAGGAGGACACCAACAGTGAGAACAGACAGTCCACAGATGCCAACACAGGGATGACAGACATGCAGAGTGGTCAGGAAATGAAATTAACACAGACTTCACTCCTGGGAAAAGGCAGATGGAAGAAGGCATAGCAATCCCAGCCCTTCGCTAGGGCAGAGTCAGCAAGGGACAAACAGCCAAGCACAGGACAGAGCAGAGCTCAGAACAGACCGTCACAGATGAGCCTAGCAGCCTGGACAAAGGTGCAAGAGTGGCCAGTGGAAGAACAGTCTTTAACACAAAGGGGAGCCAGGAGAGGTGGAGGCTAAAGAGGACCTTGGCAAAGCCCGATACTGCATCCAAACATGATCTCAAAATGGGTCAGGGACTTAAATGCAAAACACAGAACCACAAGACTTGTGGGAAAACCTTAAGAGNAACTGCTGGGAATCCAGGGCCAGGCAGAGTTATCAGACCTGACAGTACAAGTGCAAGCCAGGAGAGGGGAAGTTGATAAACTGGACNTTAGAAATAAACCTGCTCTTATAGGCTCTGCTTAAGTACACATTAGGAGAAACAGACTGAAAACCACATATCCAGCAAGGAGGGTAGATAAGAGGGTCAACAGTAAAACAAATATTCAATAAGAAAATGGACAAAAGTCAGAAAGAAACCATTTGCCACAAAGGACACATGGGTGGGAATCAAGCACNTGAAGACATGTTCACCATGCCTGGCCATGANGAAAATGTAGCTTAAGAGTCTAAGCACTGNTGCATAATGAAGAGAATGTCTCAAGCAAAAACCTCAGCTCAGGTGCTCCNCGGACCAGAGAAACTATACCTGTGCCTGCTGGCAAGAGCAGAGATGGAAAAGGCATGAGATGGAAGGGAATATAAAGGAACCAGGAGTGCAATAACTAAACATGAAACTGCCACATGACCCAGCAATTGCACTGTGGGCCTTTATCCCNGAGAAACAAAGGCCTTCATCCTCATAAGTACTGGTTCTCCTACTGCACAGGGATCTCCATTATCTCAGAGGAGAGTTTAATTCAAAGACAGGCAGAGAGCACACAATTAGTCTAACTTCATTCTTTATATAATTAACCAATAGTTGGTGTGGGTGGGAGCTGGCTTTACTCAGATGTCTGCTGCAGTGCCGGGTCCTAAGGCACAGGAGAGCCCAGCCTGGTGAGGACCACTGGGCTTGCACAGTCTGCCTGATCGTCCTGCTCTCACTGAAATTCTGTAAAGGACATGGAAAATGTCTCACAGTAGAAAATAATTGCACTATGCCTGGTGGCAGGTGGGGGACCTGTGTGGTAAGAACAAGAGCTAGAAATCCCCGCAGAGCAGAACCCAGCACCTACAAATGCCAACCCTTGCACCAAAGGTTATAAAACAAAGCAGAGTGAGACGCCAAGTGCTTGACAGCATTTCACGTGGCTGTTTCTTATAGCCTGAAAAGAAGCTCTTGTGGTCTGAACTATGAACAAGAATTAAAACCCCATCAAAAANCCCAAAGGAAGAAAATTNCAGGAATGGGCTTTATTTGATAGCAACATTCAAAATAATTGCTTCATTTTTCAAGATGCCTCCAAGGGCAGGAAGAGGTAAGCTAACACTGGGAGGTAGCAAGTATGAAGAAGACCTTTTGACTCCACATCGGAAGAGCAAAGACCTGCATTTAACTCATTAATGGGGCCCTGGCTACCATTCTGACTTTTACTTCTTTAGCAGCACTAGTCAAGGAGATTCTAATGGCAGTGCAGAAAAAGAGAAGTTTAGAATAACCGTGCCACTCTGAACTAAAGCAGTAACCCATGGGGACCAATCCAGGCTGGATACAAGAGCCCCTGCATCTGAAGGGCCTCAGCTCACAGACNGAGTGATGGAATGAAAAGCCAAGCAAGAGAGCACAACACATGCAGAAANAACGCTTGGTAAAGATGGTGCTTTCACCAGGAACACCTAATGAGCTTTCCCTTGACACATGGGCCATTCGTCTGCACTGTCCTTTCTCACTTACCAAACAATACTGTGATTAAATTGGCAATATTTTATTTTTAAATTAGGTGAGGGTACATGATTCTTGTTATGGATCTTTTTATAGACTCACGTTGCGAAAGAAAAGCACANAGACTTATATTAACACCTCCATTAACCTNTGAGGCAGCCCTCGTCTCCCCACAGTGATGAGGCTGCAGGCCTTCCTCCTTTTCTTCCTTTAACAGAGATATTCTAGACTAAAAGAGAAAGAACATGACTACATGACTTGCTTATATCAAAGACATACCAGAACCTTTTCTACTGAGCTAGTGAAAATGTTATCTAAGCATACTAAAACATTTATAGATGAAGATAACTGGCAAGTAAAAATGTTATCTAAGTATACTAAAACATTTANGGATAAAGATAACTGGCAAACAGGAGAGCTAGAGAACACTTCTGTTTGTGAAGAACACACTCTGTTGAGCAAGCATGAGGTCTCAAGTTTGGATCCCCAGCAATCACTTAGAAAGCTGGGTGCAGCAGACAGTGTCCTAACTTCAGTTCTGAGAAAGTAGAGACAGGTAGATAGATCCCTGGAGCTCNCTGGCAAGCTAGCCAAGCCAAACTGATGAGTTCCAGGTTCAGTGAGTGACTCTGTCTCAAAAATATACAGTGGAGAGTAATAGAGGAAGACACTCACCATGGATCTTGCCTCTACATGCATGTACACATATACACATGTATGTACCACATACATATGTGTATGTGGCAAACATAAACAAATTCACCAATAATTATTATGGATTTAATCAATTTCTATTTTCCCTCAAGAAAATACAGATCTTAAGAATACCTTTACATGTTCTTTATGACTATTGTTGGTTTTATCTTAAATAGCTATGAACCAAACATTTAAAACCAGACTTTTGAAATATTATTTGTGTTGAGTATTTATACAGGCAAGCAGTAAGCTCAACTAAAGGATAATTTCATAGCCACTGCAAAAAAAACACCTAAATGATGAGTTGATTATTTAAAATGGTTCCTGAAATAAAAATATCTCATANAACCTAGAGGAAACAAACTGAAATTCACCAAGTTAATCAAGTGTGTCAGAAAAAGCAAAGCATTTCATGACTGGTATTTTGCTTTCGACATTATCTCGCAAAATAATACCACTAAGGTTTCCAAAAATATTCAACTGATACTACTTTCAAGGAAGTACTTTTCTTTCTAGAAAACCACCCACGTATCCTGATGCTTGTTTAACTCCTGCAGAGTCTGTACATACTAAGGAGGAGAAGGCAAGTTGTGTCAGAAAATAAGAATTGGACATAGCATTTAATCAAGTATGTTTTTACANTATAATGCAAGTTGGGGAAATTACAGGGATAGCCAGGCACAGCATTCATCANGCTAGGTAGAGTGTTAATAAGAGTAGCCCATGGAGCAG
Source organism: Neotoma lepida (assembly GCA_001675575.1). Classification (NCBI taxonomy): domain Eukaryota; kingdom Metazoa; phylum Chordata; class Mammalia; order Rodentia; family Cricetidae; genus Neotoma; species Neotoma lepida. Next base: position 515,465 of record LZPO01044390.1, read on the forward strand.
CAAAGAGCCTAAGGGCAGCAGCAGAGAGCGCCACCAAAGGCATCAGCTCAGAAGGACCCAGTGCAAGTTACTGACATCTGGTAAGGATAGACAAACAGTGAAGATAACAGAAAACATAGGAAGGGAAGTAACAACACTATAGAGTGTGGGTCTAGTTCCCTCTACTTCACTAAAAACAAAGTATCATGCAATACTTACACACGGGCAGCAGGAGAGTCGCTGGTGGGCCAGTCACATGCCAATTGCACATACAGTGCTCAGGTATTAGTGGGTAAAGCCTGGCAGAGGCCAAGTGCAGGGGAGGATGCTGAGAAAGGAGTGACCTGGCAAGGGCTGGGCTCTCCAAGGGACCTTGAGTGAAGTGCCACTTAGGTAGAAATTGTACCAACACAAGTGTATATAAACCTGTGTTATCTGGGGTCCCACCTCTTACATGTAGCACATACTTAAGGCAGAACATCTATACCCCACCCAGGTGTNTTCCTTCTCNTGCCATATCTTGCACAACCAGTTCTCTCAAAGTTGAGCTTAGATTTTTTTTTTTTTAGTCACCTGCCTCTGTCCTCACAGTAGTCCGGGTGGTCTCTTTGTAAACCAGAAGCACAGCCCCCAGGCTTACACATCCCTGCATGCCCCACCATGGCCCACCTGAGCTTCTCCTCCTGGGNTCTGTTAACTGTGCTCTTGTCCCAGGCTGGAGGCATTCAGCTAGACTTAATGCATTCATCTTGAATCACAATTGCCATGAAGACTCTGAGCAACCCTGACCTATTTTGCTGTATCATTTCCTACTCACAATCAGTACCAGGAATGTGCTGGCACCTTATGTTTTAGCTGGATACAAACCAGGTTCATTCCAGCAAGGATGAAAGCTATTTTCATGAATACTCAAAATTCTGCCCCCAAAAGTAGGAATACACCCTTCTTCCTGCTCCCCTGACCATNCTTCCACCTGCCAGTCTCTAATAAACTACATCATCTGACATCCTGGATCTGTCTACCTTTCTTTGGTCTTTAAGCTCCTCCCACCAATGGCTTCTGATTCTTTTTTCACTGGGTTTTTCTGAAATACTGAGTTCCCTTAGAAGCCAAGATGTGATTCCTCCCAATCATGGATCTACAGTGCTCTCCTCCAGATTACTGCAGNNTTCCTGCCTCCTCTCTGAACAAGCCCAGGTCAAACACCTGCTCAGAGAGATTTCAGTCATTAACTCATCCAGGTGCTACTCCCATTCCAGGCATACTGGGTCTGTCACTTGTAGACTCTCTCCCTCCTTCCATAGCTGAAGCCCACATGGGTGAAGCAGCTTTGTCTCCTTAACTCTCTTCCAGCACCCATCCATGCCTGTCAGCCCATAAGAAGCATAGCCCAGTGAAAGATGGGCTGAGTAAGGGCTGAGCTCTGCTTTTCACAGCTCTGTCCACCTCCTTGCAATAGCTGTGGTAGATACAGAGGTACATTTCTAGCCTGCACAGCCACAGTCATGATCCCTAACTCTTCACACTGCCATGTGACTGCTCCAGGTATTTCCTCAAAGTAACCCATAGANTGCCAGGAGGGCCAAGGAACTCCTGGGATGCTTAGCTGCATATTGGATGGTGCTTGCTGTTTCTAGTATTGGCTAGTCATTAAAATGGCCACACACCAAAAGAGAAAAACATGTACTTCCACCAATTATTACTATTTTGATATTTTTGCTGAAATGTACCAACTGGACAGCAATTTGTTCAATTGTGGACTAGCCACTGTGGCTAAGTAAACACACATCTACTATGCTGAGACACACATAACTGGGGCTGTATGGCTGAGCACCAGCTGAGTTTACCAAGAACGTCAGGAAGCAGCAGGGTCAATGGCCCCATACAGACAGGGCAAGTATGGGTAACCATGGTGAGGACTAGAGTCCCAATGTTCCACCAGCTCCTCTTTATTCAGCAAATCATCTATACGCATGACTTCCCTCCCCAGGAAGTGCCACACAGGCTTGTTGTCAAGATGGAACTGTAGGTACGGATGGCCTCGAAAGCCCAGAGCCAGCATCTCCTCTGGGTGACCCAGATCCTCACACGTAGCTGGCCTCATCTGCAGCACCTGCCCNAACAGCAGCCTATAAANCCCACGAAGTGCTCAGAGCTTTTGGTCTCTGTGTCTGCGGCACATAGCAAAGCATTTCCCAAGGTACTCAAAGGTGGGTATCTAATCAGGGTGNCCCCATTCCTGATCACATCTATGCTCACAGAACCAAGGTGACTTGGAGGACCACATCAGCCATGTCTGCTTCCTTTGCACTGAGTCTATACTTGACAGTGTATGGCTGAAAACTGAGGTCCTTGATCTGGAAGGGTTTATAAGGTAAAAGGATCAATGGGAAAGGCAGTTGCTTGACATAATCAAGATTAAGCAGTGTGTTCCAGATACTTTTACTCTCCTTTGGTGAGGGACATCAATTCTCTGCTCAGGTCCCTCTCTACCAGATATCAATAACAGCCTGAGTTATACAGGATGGCAGTTGGTGGTGATGCTGGAGAATAGACTTGGGGGCCAAGTCTTGCTAAGGCCTGTGGGCCCTCTGACCTAGCGTGAGAAGTGACATACCTTCCTCATGGGGGCAGTGAAGGCCACACTGAGTGATTTAGCACCAGTATGGCCTATATACAGTGAGTGTTCCTGTCAGTTCTAAACAAATTCCAGCAAGAAACCAGGCCAACACAGAGCCTACTGTCATGCTTCTTTATGTCCTTGGTCTGTGACTGTTCTTGTTGAGTCAGGAAACTGACAGTGATAGAATCCTGGACAGTGCTAACTATGGTCAGCAGACACAGCCTGGCTATGCCTGCCACATGACCTGACGATCCCTAAAGTCTGGCTGTTTATCTCAGGAAAATTAAAATAGTCCATAAATAAATACATTGAAGTCACAGCTCAACTTGTTTTTGGCTATCTTCCAGATACATATGTAACATGGAGCTCATATTTAAGAACATAATGTCCCAAAATGGGGTAATAAACCAGAGTTCCATCTATGAATTAATTGAGAAAATCAAATCCAGACCATTCTCTCTAGAAAGAACATTCACTGTAACCAAATGATGAAGCAGAGTATAAAATACTTAATATGTAATTTAAAACTCCATAATAAGTTAAAGCTATATCCAAAAAAATCTTAGCGAGTATGAATATTGGATATATAAAATCTAGAATATTCTGCTTATATTTAATTAGTTTTCCTTCCCACTGGGACAACTAAATGGAGCAAAGCTACTGAAAATGTTTCTAAAACTGTATTTTCAATATTAACATTTACACTGGGAATTGGCATTGCTGAGATTTATTTTGGATCCAATTTCTATAACATTCCAAATGTGAATTCACATTCCAAGTGTGATTCAGGACTTCAGCTGCCAGACTGGAATGTGCTGCTGCCACAGAGTGAATCCTCTCTGAGAGGACCTCTTGCCCTGGCCATGAAGCCATCAGCACAAATGCAATGAGACATACTCCGTATCTACCACAGCACATTTTAGAAAATCTGAGCTATCTACACACAAGTGGTGCTGTTTGAAGGGGGTCAGTGGGAACTTTCTACACTTGAGGCCCTCTCATAGCTAACATCACAGATAGTGTCTTCTACTGTCACTAGAGCCTAGGGAATGTCCTTCCTTCCTGTACAAACAGCATAGCAGCCACAAATCACAGAAACCACCTTCCTAGTCACACAACAAGTTCATATGGTCCGTTCCAGAGAGAACTTCATGCCTGAGAGTCAGGACCAGCACTCAAACTATTGAAATCCTGTTTCTGTATCTGTGCTGTGAATGTCCAAACCTCTGATGCCAGCATGCAGAAGTTCCCGATGAGTACTTGTTAAATAGGTGGGTAGATGTGCAGATGGGTCAGTGCCACTCCATTCTACACTTGCCTTGTTCTTTCTTCATCTCTCAAAGATCTCTCTGCACAGACTAGAGCTGAGACTAACTTCATGATAGAAGCTTGAGGATCACTCCTGACCAGCTGTCCTCTTCACATCGAGCAGGGAAGATTGCTCTGAGTCTCAGGGTTATTTTCCAACAGTACTCAGAGAGTGCATGTCTCTACTGAGCTAGAGACTCATTCTACAACATGCCCAACCCCATTTGCCTCTCCACCCTGGAAACAAGGCAGAGGAGGGTAGCCTCGGATCAAAGTACCTGACAACGGTCTTCATAGGTCTTCATATATGTTCAGAAGAACTAGGAACAGACTAAAGATGTTCTCACATTTGGGACAAACAAAAGACTCAATGGGAAAGCAGAAGGACTGGGCACAGACATGGGACCTTACTCATACAATGTGGTGGTGGTAGTAATGGTGAATACAGAGAAGGAGTACTTCCGAATTTCAGCTCACCCCACCAGTCACCTTACATGGTAGCTGGGGACTGACTCCTGAATACGCTCTAATGTGCCTCACAGTCGGACCATGCCAAAGACTTATCTCAGGCCTTGACCAGCATCATTTGCCTGGTCAGCACTAAGACTACACAGCTTTCCTTCACACAGGACTTTCTGCTGTGTTGGTGGCTCCTCCAAAGCTGCACACAAGCTAACCAATGTTAGTCCTCTGGGGGGGTGAGGGGGCACTTGGGAGATGCAGGAGAGAGGGAAAAACCATTGAAATTGTATTGTTGTCACAGCTCAACAAGCAGCTTGCCACTACAGTTTCAACACAGAACTAAATTTTAAAAGGCATGCATTATCCCAGTCTTAGAAAAAGCAGAATTCATTACACATGCTCTGTAGCCCCTTAAAGTATTTCAAAAGCTCACATTTTCCATCTTAAATAACTTTGGTGTAATTGGATGTACCATCTTAACAGCTTCCATTGTTTTAGAGGTGTTTCTATTAGTTTAAAAGACATATCATAAACCACCAAGAGTAAGTGCCACCACACACAGTCATGCTGCCCAGTAACTGACAATGAGCTTATTTAGAAGCATGGCCAGGAGCAAAGTCCCACACTGTCCAGGCCTAGCTGTTACCATGTGATACTCTGCTCTTTAAGATGCTAGCCTGAAGAAGGCAGCCTCACAGTAGAGCTTTTCCTGCAGCGGACATAGCTCTAGGGGACTTAAGGAGGGTGCCCTGAGCTGGTACTAGAGTGAGTCCAAAGAATGAGGTCAGAATAAGGCTTAGATATCCCACCATTCTCCTAGCTAGGTGGCTTGCGCTGAAGGTCTGCAGAACAAGTGGCATTTCTAAACTGGGCTATTGGATCAATGCTTCCATAGTTTTTCTTTTGTGCTCCTGACTGGCACTATGACTTCCAACCTTTTAAAACTTAACTGAAGATACAAAGGAGCAGCAGGATTGGACTCTTCCAAGATGAGAGTGAGTGGGTAATTAAATGGGCTTTTTTTTGAGCCTCTCTTTGTTCTATACACATAAGAGTAAAAATACCACGTGCCCTCAAGGGCACAGGCACAGTGCCTACAAGGATGTAGGGACCATGATGTGTTCCTATCCCCAACATTCTATTAAGTACGCCAGTCTTCATTACACTGGGCAAACTACAAAGACTGCTGGCTCTGAAATGAATTTCTTCTTCATCCTTTAAAAACTACAGCTCATTTTATTTCCTGAGGAATCATTGCTAGCTACAGAGCTTACCATCGTGACAGGTCATGCCCTAATCCTGTGGGGTGGTAGCACTGAGGCAATGCCTAGGAAAGCAGAGGCAGGGGCAGTGAGCCTTGCAACACAGCCAGCTGTTTCAGGCTAGAAGCATTTTTTCACTGGGACACTTTCTAATATTTCCAATTATATGAAGACAGTAACTGTTGATAGCTTTTGTGGAATGTTTTTCCTCCAAAAGCCAATGTTTTGTAATTTTTATAGTAATGGACAACTTTTGAATCTTAAAAAAAAAAAAAACTATGGATTTTAATTTCTTAAAACATCGAGTGGAATTAAGTACTGAAATAAGCCAGGTGCTGACTATGGGGGATTTATCCTTTGCTTCTATAGAAGGAAAATATTTCCATAGTGACAGCTACAGTCTTGCCCTCCCAGTAAAATAAGCAAATTTAGGGCAAAAAGGCACTAATGAAGAGCGGCAGCAAAAGGCAGTCATTATGAATCATCTCCAGAGAGAAGTCTTGTAATGGCTAAAGCTTCAAACTTCCACAGCTTTGCAAACAGCTTTCCAAAAGCACCCTGCAGACGGAAGCTAAAAGGACCTCTGCTCACACTTACAAACACATTTTCAAAGCTTCCTTTATCAGCATGCCCTACCAAATTCCATAAAGTATCAGCCAAAGAGCGGCATTAAAATCAACAGTGAGGCAGAGAAGCAGCGGCACCAGCAAGGTTGAGCCACAAGGCAGCCCACCCCAGAAGACACTCCTGTGTGGCATGCAAACTCCACCTATGTGTCCGAGTAATTACCTTTCCTCTCAGAGCGCTTCTTGCGCCTCCTTTTATACCGACGCCCCACGATGCTGAAGAAGGCGCCCGTGGTCAAAGTCCCCAAGCCCGGTGATGCCATATGGACTGGTGAGTGGCTGCCAGTCCCTGCTAGTCCCAAGCTCATTCTGCGTCCCTTGGTCGCTCAGCAATAACACGGAGGATCACTTCAACGTGCAAAGCTGAGGCTGAGGCGACAGCCACCCCTGCCGGCAGGATACGAGTGACTGACTGCTCCTCTGTCTCAGGCTCATTCATCAAGCTTCAGAATCAGGCAGAATTGGGCTGAATGAGACCCAAACGCACAATGATTTCCTCACACACCACCCAGAAAGTGACATGTGACAGTTAACCCCCCCAATTCCAAAGCACTGAGTAGAAAGGAGAGAAGTGCAGTAGCTACAGACCTTTCTGGGAAAACAGTCTCCTATAACAAACATCAAAGTTCTGTTTCAACAAAAATTCCTACAATTATGAATAAAAGCACCAATAAAGGAGTAGTCTGTGAAATAAAAGAGCAGGGGAAAAATGGGCTACTGCAAAATACAATGCAGGCAGGGTGAACAAGGGAGATGAGAGAAGTCATGAACATGCCAGTGAATGGTGAGGCTGGCCCAAGAAAGTATCCCCTCTTCTCTTTGTTCATGTGTTTGGGACCAGTGCTGACTTGGTTCCTTCAAGAGTATAGAGCATNGGCACTGATGATGGGTGCTGCAGGATTGGGGAAGACATTAGCCCCTTTGTGTTTTCCATCATGCTTAGTAGACTAACACACAGAGCCAGCCTAGCCTACGACAGTACTCTGGCCAGCAAGAAATATGTGCAAATTTGTATACCTTCAATTATATATTTCATTTTTTTAATCCTCTAGATCCGATTCTACATGCTTCTTCTGTAAAGGGCCAGAAGTAAGACCTCATGGCTATATTGTCTCTGCTGCACTTTTTTGTTTTGTTTTTATATTTAAAACTTTCTTAAAATGTATAAATAGGCTATGGCCTAGCTGCCAATACTCCTTTAGGTTACTACTATCAACAAAACATCCTATCTTGATCCGCTATTCNTTCCAACATGTGTGAGCTTACCACAGAATACCCAGACACATGTGGTTACAACTCCATTCAGGCATCTCTGCTATTTTGCCAACTTTCAGTCATAAAAATCCATCTTTCCACATGTTCTTTCCATTCTGAAGGCGTATTTGTCAAGAGAACAGAAACACTGTATCAGTAGTACATTGATTTAAGTGTTTTAGAAATCTAGGCAAGATATGTTGTTCTCACTGTACTCTTTTTTTTTTAAGATTTATTTATTATTATGTACACAGTGTTCTGCCTGCATGTATGTCTACATGCCAGAATAGGGCACCAGATCTCATTATAGATGGTTGCGAGCCACCATGTGGGTGCTGGGAATTGAACTCAGGACCTCTGGAAGAGGAGCCAGTGCTCTTAACCTCTGAGCCATCTCTCTCCAGCCCTGGTCTCACTGTACTCTTATCTCAAGCCTCCACCCTGCTACATTAGGCCCAGGCCAGGGATAGGCACTACAGACAATAGGCCCACGGAGGCAGCAGCTGTCCTGGAGATACCCCTGATGCTGGCAGATAAGAATGGCTCATAAACATGCATGGCAAAGTCTTAGCTTATGCATGATCTGTGCTCTCAACATAGCAGGCAGGAATGCCTCAGAAGACACCTATAAGGTGAGGGGAGGCTGGAAGTATCTGCTAAGAAAGGCAAGAACCAAGAGCCCTTGGAAAGGTGAGGCTGAAACTGCCGTGTCCCGTGGTGGCACAACAGTGAGTTAGTATCATGAATGGCAAGCAGGGCCTGATTTGAAAGGGCTCTTCTAGCTGAAGCAACACTTCAGAACTTGTCCTCAGAGCCACACAGAATCCACATTTATATCCTACAGTGGAATGGCAGGAGGGTAAGATGAAAAGAGATGGCTGGTGGCAGTCACAGCTGTAGAGCAGAGAAGAAAGGATGCAGGCTCTCAGGCCAGGCCTGAGGTGGGCAGCAGAGGAGAGAAGCATGCCTCCAGGGGAATCCATGACTGGAGGTAGACACATAGATATAAAGAGGCGTTATTAGTAGGCAAGAGCAGTTATAGCCAAGCCTAATATCTACGAGCATTATTCAGCCTTAATGCCTTTTATACTGTGTTTACACTCCCTGGGGATGTTGGAACCTTGGACACCTGGGAACAGAGGACAATCCTCCTCTGGATACAAATAGTACATCTAAGGAAAGACTGGGTATGGGGAAGCACCTTTAAGGCTGTCCCATGTATGGGAAACAAAGGAATCCTTTCATAGAGATTAGGGGCTAGTTTTGGTAGCAACACTGACATGTCTCCAGTGTTAGTCCAAGAGGGTTGTGTGTCAGGCCTGCCACTTCACTAGGCTTCCTGCCAGGCAGTTAGCATGAGTGGGAAGGGCTGCCAAGAATAAGATAGCACAAATGCCTAGAGGCACCACAGTGGGTCCAGGTGGTCTCATAGGCATGGACACCAGCACCAGAGTAATCTAGACCTATCCCATAACTCTAAGGAANGAGCCTGTGGGAATGATGCTATGAAGATTGCTGGCCACAGCTCAGAGGTTCCTGAGCTGGGATCGGGGGGACTCCTCTTCTGCTGTTGCTGTGTTTTTACTGTGCCCCCAGGATGCTTGGTCTTGGGAGCAGATGACCTGTTTTGGAAAACATCTAGTTACACCATCTCCAACCTAGGTGGCAGGCTTTATAGTTTCTTTATAGTCACCAGGACAAAAATCCTAGCTGTGAGCCAGGCGGTGGTGGCACACACCTTTAATCCCAGCACTCGGGAGGCAGAGGCAGGCGGATCT
>LZPO01044390.1:525486-538307 GCA_001675575.1 Neotoma lepida
TCTAGTGAGCCAGAAGTGGCTTCCCTGACAATCACACAGGCCGGGTGTAATTTAAAAACAGTTCAAGCCAGGTGTGCTGGTACATGCCTTTAATCCCAGAACTCAGGAGGCAGAGGCAGGCAGATCTCTGTGAGTCTGAGGCCAGCCTGGTCTANGGAGTGAGTTCCAGGATAACCAGGACTACACAGAGAAACTCTGTCTCAAAAAACCAAAAAAGAAAAAGAAAAAAAAGAGAGAGAGAGTTTATTGAGTTATAAACTCTGAGTCAGTTATTCATCGGATATTTATATAAAACCAACATATGAGAAAATGTAACATTCCACAATATAATATTTGAAAAAATATTTAGATGTGTGTGTGTGTGTGTGTGTGTGTGTGTGTGTGTGTGTGTATACCTGGTGCCCTTGGGGGTCAAAGGGAGATATCAAATATCCTGGGTCTTGGTGGTTGTGAGCCACCCATATAGGTGCTGGGAACAGCACTGGGTCCTCTGTAACCACTAAGCCATTTCTCTAGTCCCTCTTTAATATAATATTAAAATGCCTCAGAAGTATTTGCTAATAAGAAAACCAGAAAAACATTCCCCTTATCTAACTCATATTTATTGGGTTCCACTAAGCACAGGATGTCCTAGGTGCTCAAGAAACAACAGGAGGCAAAATCACATGGCTACTTTCCTGAAACCTATGTTCAAACAAGGACAAGAAGGATGGATGCACAGGGAACATCAGACAACTAGATGACACGGCATGCCCTGTGGGTAGTAGAGAGATGCCTGGAGTCGTCAGTATGGGGTAAGGCTTCTCCACACTGATAAGACAGTAGGAAAGTGAACCTCAGGCTGGTGAGGGAGCTGGCCATGAGCATCAAGCATGCATATTCTTCAGGCAGGGTCCAGGGGCAACTAGGCACTGGCCTAACTGCCAAGCAGCTAACCAGATATGAAAGAAGGGGTCCATGGGCTCAGCATGTGGGACCTCCTAGGCAAAATAGCAGCCACTCAATAGAGGAGACTGACAAGAGCCTGTTACCAAGAGTTTTCATCTGGTTCTGACCTTGTCTTAAGAATGCTGGAGGCTGGGAGGGAGCAGTCAGGGGTAAGGCTTAATACAGGAACACAAGTCACGACTCAGGGACAGCAGTTTAAGATGCAGAAAGCAAGCGTCCCATGATGCTCAGAAGGACAGCCAAGGGCTTCTTGGATAGGTGTGTGGAATCCAAGAGAAGTGCAAAGGAGAACAGAGAGGGAGACCACAGGGCAAAGGAGTAGGCTCTGGGTGTCTGTAGATCCACAGGAGGACAAAGCTAGGCAGGGTCTCAGTCTGGAAATCTAGAGGAAAGTCAACACTGGTGATAAGGGGTTGGAATTCACCTACAGAGGTACACTGGATTATGAGCACAGACTAGCCTAGATGAGCAAGGGCCAGGCAGGGCCTGAAGAAGCACTGTGGCAGGCTAGATGAGGGGAGGGATGGAGAGGGGAGGTAGGGGTGAGAGCAGGGAATTCCCTAAGGAACTGTGAGTGCCTCAATGGCCCCTACCCATACTATCAGTCCCTATACATGTACCAGCTCATTTAAATATCACCAAATATCAGTAAGGAGGCTTTGGAATGGCTGTATAAGGGGAATTAGACACCTATCAATTGCTTTACAGCCATTCACGCTTGTTTAAATGTTGTGCAGTCTACAATCTATACAGGTGAATGCATCCCTATGGTTATAGCACATGCTAGAGCTAGTATCCCAACCAAAGGCTCCTCCACCTCCAATGGGCCAGGCTTATACATAAGTGCTCACTTATTTACTTCCCTGAATCTTCATCTGTCAATCATAGAAGGCAGCCCTGGGACAAATCCTGGCCTTACCTGGGAGTGCTCGGTACTGGCAGGTATGTCTCAGCTTCAGTGGTTCTCAAGCTGTCAGGGCTGATGCTATACTGAGAGGCCTGGCAGATGTAGGCCCAGAAACTGCTGAGGCCCTGCACTAGCTGAGGTGCAGTCACAACTAGCATACTAACCTTGGGACTCAGGCTCTACACTGTCCAACTACAGACAGCAAAAGCACACTTGCTCTGAATTTATCCTTTAATACACCACAATTCCTGAAGCAATAAACAGCAACAACACACATACCCTTCTTTGGGGTAGCAAGTTTATACTTTTCACGTTAAAATGGAGGGAGTGTAACTCAGTCTACTTGCTATGCCCCTGGTATTGACTCAACAAACAGCTTTGCTCAGTGCACTGCTCTCTCTCTGCAGTGATCCTACAGCACCACCTGCTGTCCAGAAGAGACCACTCATGAGAGTAGTTCTGAGGTTGGGGCACTCAGTGGTGCTGTCTGGAACTGATGCTTAGACCTAGTCTGGAAGCTACAAATGCTAGATATTATGGATATTTCCTTCAGTCAGGGTATGCTGAGACCAGGATGAACCAGGATACCTATTAGGACATGGAGGTTGACTGCAGAGGACAGGAGGAAGGCGTCTCTCTCTCCCTTGGTGGCAGTGTGGGGAAACTGCATATTTTTTGGAATAGGTCAAGTCTTTCTAAATCTCCTTAGACTTGTGTCCTACCAGAGGCACTTACACAGACCCTACCCCGTCCCATGTTGTCTGGCTTCTAAGTTGCCTGGTGTCCTTTCTATTTCACCCTGCTCCTTAGGTGTCCACCTCCTACAACCTGTCAAACACCTATTCAGACTCCTGCACTAGGTTTCACTTCATGTTGCTGGCAAAGCCTTGCCAACTCATCCCATGGCTCACATCTCTGCCTAAGACCACCAGAAAGCACACATAATTGAGAGTCTCTGCTTTGCTCTGCACCTGGCCCTAGCCTTGTCCTTTGTACAGTTACTCTTNTTCTGTGTGGTCAATGGGCCTTGACCATCACTGGCCACAAAAGCCTGACAACTCTAGGGAGTCACAGAAAGACTACATAAAGTTTGCTTCAGGCTAGACACCAAGGAAGGGGCTGCAATGGCCACGGTGGGCAGCTCCCTGGCCATGGCTGTTGTGAGTGAAGGAGGCATCCAGGGCCTTCAGTATTCCAAGTTTTGCAGGCTGTTTCTTAGGAGAAAGTTTTTCAGTGTCATACAGCAATGTGGTAAAGGTATACTGATGGATATCCCCATGCCCGTGGACCCTGCTGGAACCAATCAGTACGTTCAGACTCTCCCAAATCTGCAGACCCCCTTATATTCCAGCCCCAAGGATACTACAGCTATTTAGTGAAGAGGAAATGACAGCCAGCTTCCAAGGGTCAGCTACTGCCCAACTACCCTAGAAGCTGAATCTTGACATCCTCACTACACTTCCATGGACAATCTTGAAAACTTAAGAGCCCTAACGGACAGACTGGGAATCCAACCACTTAGAAACTTAGTGTTCTTTAGAAACAAATTTTACTCAGACAACTTAAAAACTTTTAAAATGAAAATAACCTCAGATCACTGACTCAATCATTTCACAACTACAACTGTGCCCCGCCACAGATAAGGCTGCACCCCCCCTTCCTCTTCAGCACACAGTAGCCTTGCCACCTGTCAAAAGGTCACAAGGACAGAATCCAGGGTGACCTGTGCCCTATATGCCTCCTCCTAGGCATTACTGGCTTCCAATCAGAGGCCACACCATGGTCGCATCCCTCCTTGCAGAGCAGCAGTCTGTNGTGGCCCAGGGCTCTCTGTTCCCAGGTAGGCCCCGTGGTCCCACCCACCTCTCCCTGCAGTTAGGCCCATCCACAGAGCAGGCACACTTGTTGGTAAATGAATGAATGGATACCGGGTGTAGAAAGGAACGTTTTAGAACTGTGACTCCTAGAGTGGTAACTACCNAAAGCCAACAGTGTACTCCAAAGTAGCAACTCTGTATTTCTTCTCTGAATCCAGGGAGTGTGCCATTTTCTCAACTCAGGCCCTCTAAGGAAAGAGCATTTAGGACAACACATTTCAAACAGAGGGTCCCTGTACATTTTTGAGATCACAGTCACAGACTACAGAGCCTGTCTATGTACCACCAGGGGATATAGCATGATAGAAAGCAGAGCCTGGCAACTGGGACCACAGCAACACTTCCATAGAGAAGGTGGCAAGGCTGTTCACAAGTCCATGTGTAGGCAGGACAAGGAGGTTAGCCTCAGCTCCTTTTCAACATGGGGTGGGTGGACTGCATCCCTCCTGGCTCCAGCCCTATATAAAAGGGCCTCTGTGGAACTTGCCATGGGTCAGCAACTGCCCTGATTCCATGCTATATAATGGGGTTTGGAGAGGAGTTGTGGGTACCTAGATCCTTAGGGTAGTGTTCAGCTTCATTCTAACTCTCTCACCGAGCACCACCTGACAGCATGGGGCAGCAGTTTCCACTTGGTCACCCATGAAGGCCTCCAGAGTTCCTGGGCCCCCTGGGGTCATGCCACACCTGCCACTGGCTTCCACCAGACTAGTACACCTATTACACTTTCCAGGGTGTCTAATAAACTCTGAGTGTGGCCAACAATTCATTAGCTCCAGAAGGCCTTTCTGGTTCCCTGCCTCCCTCTCCTGGAGCTGGCTGGTGGCTGCAGTGAGCCTGCCTCTTCCAGTCTTTCTCACTAGGAACTACCTGCTCCAGGACAGTCAGTTCCATCTCTCCTCTGATGTCCCGGGGTTCCCAAGATGACCTGTTCTTTTCTCTGCCTGCAATGGCTGTTGTTTTTATTCAGTTACTGAGATGACCTGCCACTGTCTGCCTGGAATGGGTGGTGCCCTCATGGTACTCAGAGTCCCACAGTGGGTCCCAGGAGTAACAGGCACAGGTCAAGGTTTTTGNTTGGGTGGCTGGTGGGCAAAGGATATATTGCTTGTGTTTGANTCCTAGTTACAGACAGAATGGCATAGGTGACTTTAAAACTCTGGGATGACAGGGACTTCTGGGAAACCAAGCTATCCTAGCACCCAGTAAAGCAGCAGTGCAGACAGCAATGAATCTTCTGTCCTTCACAGCTCTTGCAATCTGCTGTGGTACATGAAGGCCTCCTGCAAATGAGGGTGAATTAATAAGGCTGGAAGAAAATGCATTATTCTCTTGTGNAACTCTTACAACGAAGTTTATTTCTGTGCCCCCAAAGGATGGCTTCTTCCTACTAGTAAGCAAGTAACCAGCTCTTGAGCAGCTAGTGCAATCCTCTCATTCAGTGCAGTCCTCACACTGTCCACATGAAGCATGTCAGTTCCAATGGCTGAAGGTGCTGTCCCCAGGACAGCCCCATTTCAGTCCTGGCCTCAAGTCCAGGCCTCTGGAACTTCTGACTGGCCAGTTCCAAGTCAGAGTTCTCACAACTCTTCCTCAGGAGGTTCCCAGAACTCAGAGAAACACTTTATTCACATTCACAGTTTCTTTTTAAATTTATTTTTATTTTATGAGTATGGATATCTTGTCTGCATATATGTCTATGCACCATGTGTGAGCCAGGTGCCTACTGAGGCCAAAAGAGGACATCAGATGCCTTAGAACTGGAGTTTATAGATAGTTATAAGCCACCATGTGAGTGCTGGGAATTGAACTCAAGTCCTCTGGAAGATCAGCCAGAGCTCTTTACCACCGAGCCATCTCTCCAGCTCCCAGTTTCTTTAAAACAAATTACAATTATTTATTTGTATGTGTGTGCATGTGTGTGTGTACGTGTACATGCACACACATATACATATGCATGCACACACACACTCGTGTGGGCGTACACACACACACACACACACGTCAGAGGACTTCCAGTGCTCAAACTCAGATTGTCAGGCTTGGCAGCAAGCATTTTTGCCTACTGAGTCACCTTATCAGCCTTCCAATTCCTATGAAGAATATTTTGAAGGAAATAATCAAGCAGCCTGTGAACAAGTTTCTAGGGCAAGATCTGAAGGGACTTGTGCATAGGAGCTTTGTATCTTAGGGCTCTGGAGTACACTCTTCCCAGCTCATGGATGAATTTCCATTCACCTTCCAGACTACTACCCTGGCAGCCTGTGTACTAGTCCCTGGAGTCCTCCAAAACACCATTCCCTGGAGATGTTCCTGTTCTTGGCATGGGCCAGGTCCTCAAAAGAACTGTGGACCATGTACCACTCAGGTAGACAGTTGGAACAGTGAGAGTGGGCAGTGAGAGTGGAACACAGTAGTGGCAGAAGATGGAGGTACAGGGGTTTGGTCATCAGTGATGCAGGTCTTCCCAGGTTTCAGGAAATGAGAAGGACCCTCCCAAAATAGAACTATGTGTTGTACTGTGATGGCCAATCTTGGTTGTCAACTTGACTACATCTGAAATCAACTAAATACCAAGTCAACTGAGCATGCCTGTGAGGGATTTTCTTGATTGGATCATTTAAGGTGGGAAGACCCACTCTCATTCCGGGCCACACCTTCTGGTGGCAGCTCAAATAAAAGGACATGGAAGGAGGCCACTTTTGTGTTCTGCCTGCTTGTCCTCACCCTCACTGTTCATTTATCCTGTTGCTGAGGCATTCCTTTGTTGGTATTAGAACCCACTTCTTCAGGATTCTTCAGGATACACTGAAGACCAGCACTGAGCTCTCTAGGAATCCTCTGGGACTCCAGCCTCATGGACTGAACACCTACCAGATTCTTGGCTTTTCTGTCAGGAGACAGCAACTGTCTGACAAGCAAGACTACAGCCTATAAACCACTCTAAGAAATAAATCTCTTTAATATATAGGGGTTTATTNTATCAGTTCTGTTCCTCTAGAGAAGCCTGACTAATACACACTCCAAAAGCTGACTACAGTGAGATACGCCAAGACCCATTTGTGTTTTATACACAAGCACAATGCTGTTTGCATATCTTTATCATGTGTTTTTCCCCCCAGCAATGCAACCCCTGCGGAGAGAACACAAGACTGCACTACCTTGACAGAGAATCCCAGTANGTGACACCCCAGAAGCAATCCCTGAGTTACACATCACTTCTTACCAAGATAGCATAGCCTGCCTGCCAGCCCTAGATGCAAAGCCCCCAGCACAGTCCCAGGGCCTGTCTGAGGAGGGTACCTGTTAGGAAGTAGATGTAGTGAACAAGAGAAGGACTATTTTAGCCCAAAGCTTACATATTTATTTTCNTCAAACCTGATGAAAAAAACCAACACATCAAACTGCTGCCAAAATTAGCTCACATCACCAGAATTAAAAGCAATCTACAATTTCTACACTGCTGCTAGCATTTAGTCACAAAGAGCCAGTAGGAGGAGACACACTCCACAATGCTTTATTACTCCAGCTTTTAGCTTCGCTTTCTCAGCACATGCTTTACCTAGCTCCTAGTGACCTGATTTTCTTGTATCTCTTTAAGAACAATTTATTTGTGCAAGGGACATAAATAACTCATTCCTCTAGAGCATGCTTACAGTATATAGGAATCTTGCTGTTTCACATACATGACAGAATTAATGCAATGCTTTACTTCTGCGGCATGTTAAAAATAGGTGGTCATTGGTTGAGCTCAAAGTAGCAGTATGAACGTTCAGATCTCTTCAGACTCACTTCAGCTCTGGGATGCTCAGTGTCTCTCGGAAAACTTTGGTTACACAGAAACTGACTTCACATTGCTAATGGAGTTAAAAGATGGGTCATCAGCAAAACTAAAACTCTACCCCCAGCACATCAATGGTGAAGGTAACTGTGATTTTGTTCTTTCCCACCTCCTGCCTGCCCATGCCCGCCCCCCACACAATCATCAGATTGTGTAAACGCATCAGATGTAAAAAAAAAAAAACAAAAAACCCAGAATCTCCTTTAAAGTTCTCAGTTTCTTTCTGAACATTTGTGGGCACAGAAATAACAGATGGGACATTTCTTTGCACAAATTCAAAAGCCAGTGGTCAGAAGCGAGCCCACGGCTGTTCNCCAAACACGGTGATCTCCAGGGGCTGCGGCTGTTCTGCTTTGNTNACATGCACACTCTCAGGAACTTCACCTACTCCCTTGACCCTAACTGCTACCCAAGGCTCTCCAGTTGGCAGTGCAGGAGTGCTCAGTGGATGGCTCATGCTGGAGCCGCCATACAGGTACAGAGTTTCAGGGGTGTTCCTCGACACCAGCCTGTAAGTGAGGAAGCAGTGAAACCACCAACATGCTGGGGCTACAGGCATAGAGCCACCCTCTGTTACCACAGTCCCCCCATCTTTCCCTCTGTTACCACAGTCCCCCCATCTTTCCCTCTGTTACCACAGTCCCCCCATCTTTCCCTCTGTTACCACAGTCCCCCCATCTTTCCTTACCTCCACACCAAGAAGAAAGTTTTAACTTTCACATTCTAGAATGTGGCCATAACTGAATTACTCTTCATACTAGTATTTTNGGGGCTTCAGCACCCCAACAGAAACAGATGCTAACTTAACTGACAATCGTAAAAACTAAACACCGAAAAAATTTCAGAGAACAGTAAGGAATGGTAAAAGGCCTTCATAAGACCTCACCTTTGTGCCAGGCACAAAGCACTGACTTTATCAACAGTGATGAAGTCAGAGTCAGCCNCAAGGGCAGCTGAAGGGACATGAGGTCCAAAGATGACTGTGGCCACAGAAAGACCAGAGTGAACTCAGGGTAGCAATCTCGGCCGGGAATTATTCAGTGAAATGCATTTCAAAGGCAAGCCAAAGGACTTAATTAAATTTTTTTTTTAAAGACAGGGCTTTGCTATGTATCCAGGCTGACCTTGAACTCTTAATCCTCCTGCCTCAGCCTCCTGAGGGCTTGGAATTCAGGCCTCTGCCACCACATCTGGCACAAAAGTCATCTTCTGTCAGATTTTATGAGATTTTAAAAGGGTTTTACTTACCTTGAAATTTATTTAGTTTTTATTTTGGCTCACAGTGAGATCACAGCTCAGCGGCACTAAAATAGCAAGTGTGATGCACTGGGTTGATGGGTTCCTTTAGCCACACCTTGAGTTCTCCATGTCCAGCTTGACAAACTTCAATCTGTAATAAAAGATTCAATTACTCGGTACTTATTTAACTCAATGTTACAGGCTTTTCACCAATTTAGAAATGAACTCTAACAATATTATTGTTTGTAGGCTGGCCTTGAACTTGAGATCTTGCATCCACCTTCCCAGAGCTGAGATTACTTACAGGCACGTGTCATTGACTCAATACTCTGAATTTTAAAAGTCTTCTTCCTACATGCAAGCTTATGCCATTTTAAACATGTTCTTATGAATTTTTAAAGGGGATCCACAGTCACCAGTCAGGCCTTGGTTCACTTGCCCACCACAAGTCAGTGCACATGTNACACCCACACTTAAATCTTGCTGGCCCAACAGAATACCCTAACAGAACACCAGGATTAGAAAGGAAGGAGGTCTCAGGCAAAATCTGTTCTCTTTAAAATACAATGCATACATCCATTATGCATGCAAATACATGTGTGGGAGAGTACAGACATAGGAATGCATGTGCCCAACCCTCACCTCTGCCCTGGTGGCTATCCTGCTTCTGCAGACTGACTGTGAAACAGTATCTGTAGCCCATTTCTCCTCAGTGTTTTCAACTAGTAAACTGTTAAGGGTACTTCACCACAAAATAGACTCAGGACCCTTCCCCTATAGAGCTCCCCNTAGATATCTGGGGAGCTATGTTCCAAGGTGACTAGGCTTCTAAGTAGATCCTCCCTAGGAGCAAAAATGAAGTATGTGTTGTGCAGCACACTTCCTAACTCTCACAAGAGCTGCCTGCCACCAGGGCACTGCTGTAGATCCCCTGAAAGGCAGGGTGAGGGAAAGACTGCCTACAAGTTTCCCTGCTGTGTCTCCCACACCCCTACACTCATACCTCCAAAGTCAACAGCTTCCTCACAGATGCTTTACTGACCCAGGACTGTGTGTCACAGAGCCATCCAACCCAGCACAAAGGCATCTGGGCCACATGCCCAGAANTGCTCCTTTTTCATCTCACCATGCCTGGGCACAGGATCCCAGTCATGATGATCATAAACACAGTACTGTTTTATGTGCCATATATTTTAAGATGCACTGTCAGGTACCAAGTGCTAGTCAAATAAAATTACTACTTCAAATTATGGCAACACTAAACATATAATGTAAATTTCACCTCCAAAACTTTTAAAAGTTAAGTAAAATTAACAAATCCCAAGAAAATTACAGACTTACAAAGACTTCAGAAGAAACAGAATACCTGACTAAACTATATATGTGAAAGCATCAGAAACAACAAACTCTTCATTCCTAGANGGCTACTCCAGAAAGTTTAACATATCTGTCAAGATAATGAAAAGGAAAAGGACTAGTCAGTCTCATGCAAACAGATTTACAAGTTCTAAACGAGAGGTAAGCAAATTCAACCCAACAAGGTGGGTTAAGGTGTGGCTGCACAGACGTGAGTCTGTGTAAAAGTCAGTTATAGTGATCTACCAAGTTAACCACATAGGAGAAACACGAGAGAGACATGATGGCGCCACCACCTAATGTTTCCTCCCAGGCAAGTCAAACCATAAGCTCACAGGTGCATGCCTACATGGAGAACTGAGGATAAAAACCAAGACGGAATTTCAAAGTATAGTGTAGAAGGCATCTACCAGTGTGTGAGGGAGGGTGCCATCCAAAAGCAATATGGAGGAGACTTGAGTGCCAATGTCCATCTAGTTTAAGCTGATGATGGGTACATGGTCATGCAGCTAAAATTATTCTTTTATACTAGTTTCTTCAGTACAGAAAACATATAATAAACAAGTATTAGAAAAAATGTCTCCAACAACAACTGGTTTACAGAGCATTACCTACAGCTGCTACAGGGCTAGCTAATGGTCATTGTTGAATACTGCTACCAGATGACCACCTGTAGCATAGAAAAGAATAGAGGACCCCACGTGCAAGTCAGGGATGAGGAATGTGAGCCAGCATGAAGGCAGCTGGAGACTCAGCTCAGACTCCTCAGAAAGGAGAAAAGACACTGAGGAGGGAGACAGGGACTAGGGGTGCAGACAAGCACATACACATGTACTAGGCAGAGTTGTGACTCTTATGCCTGTACAGGTACATGTGTGACTGAGAGAATAGGCAACCCTCAGGGTGGAGGGAGAGACAGATGCACTGACTGACACTCCCAGGAGCTAGTGCCCCCTCCACTTCTGGAGCTCCTCTTGGTGGCTATTCCAAGTCTCAGAAGCCCCTTCTCTGACAAGTATCTCCGGCTCACCAAGCTGGAAGGTGACTTACACACTGATGCCAGGGGAAGCTGATACCAATAGCAATACAGTACAAATTGTATTAGCATGAATTTATCACTCTAGCACTTGATAGATTTGCTGTGCCAGTAATAATCATATTGATTAAATGAAATAATTACATTTCCTCTTAAAGTGATATTTATCATTATAATTTAATCAGACTACAGAAGTAAGGACTTTGCTCTGCCAAACACTAAATACTCTCATTTTCTACCTTGCAAGGACATGAAACCAACATCATTACATGAGCGTAGGGCTAAACAGTGAGCTCACTGGCAGAGCCACTGTGTTTCCAGGCAGCTGTTATCCCAGGACTATATAGGCATAACAAGCTCAGCTGATAAGCAACAAAGATAGAATCATCAGGCCCTAGAAGGACACCGTGACCAGGAAGCAACCTCCCTATTTACTATATGAGAACAGCTTCATGTGGAATGCTAACATGGTCCTGAGAACTGGCAGCCATCAGAGGAGGACTGAAGGTCCAAGGGCCCAGAGAAGAGAGATTGTCACCCAGGGAGACAGAGAAGGGACACAAATGCTACTTCAGCTGACATGGGGCTGTCCAGGTGCTATAAGAGAAAGGGGAAGGTAGAAGGACCCCAAACAGGTATAGGAAAGAGAGATACTGTTTGTTTTCAGGAAGATCCCCAGCCCAGTCAGCAACAAGAACTGTGCCTGAAGGGTGTGAGCTGGAAGCTGGAAGTAACAGGAGACTCTGTCAGAGGACTCAGTGACCAGCACCCAGCAGAAAAGGAAGCCTGAAGTTGGCAACCACTCCTGGGATTATGGTTCCAAAAGGGAACGGGTGGGATTTTCAATAAGCAATGTTAAAAAATCAATAGGAAAGAGAAATTTTAGAAGCTTCATGGATTGCTTTAAAGTAAGAGGCCAGTGAACTACAGTCCATGGCCATTTGCATCTCAATAAGGGCAGCACCACACACCTAGCACACAGCCCAGGACAAAGGCCCTGCTAGTTCATGCACATGGTAAACCTAAGAATGACAATCCTTTATGGAGGGACACCAGCAGCTGAGCTCACTATTCCACCGATGGATGTTCTGAAACGGGACGGAAGTATATTCTGTTCTAAGAGTTCATGCCACTTTGGGTTTAATTTAACCTTTTTTTTTCCTTCTGACACAGACTAAGTTTTAATTGGAGTATAAGTTTGTATCATAGTCAAGAAATCCAATTCATCTCAGTTCTGAAGACCCAATTAAGCCAGTATCCTTTTAATGACATTGGCATGGCCACTCAGACTCCAAGCATCAGCTGGTTTTTCCTTGATTCTCTGTATATTACCAAACATACCAAAGGAAGAGTATTTTGTCATTTGCTTTACTGACTACAGTAAACAAATTTTATGTTCTTAGCAAGTAGTGACTTATTTTTCTTTTTTTTATAATTTAATTTTTTTTATTAAAACATTTGATGTACAACTGCAGGAGAGATAATATACAGATAGCTTGAACATAAATATAGGTACAAATTTTTATCCTAATAGTGAAATGTTTCATTAAGGCTTACCCAGTGACTGGGCAAAACCCAAACTTATTTTATGCTACAGTCATCCTAGGGTCCTTCCTG
>LZPO01044390.1:546346-558292 GCA_001675575.1 Neotoma lepida
AAAAAAAAAGAAGTCAGTTGGGTGATGGGGGTGAGAAGAAATCAAAATGTCAGTGTGCAGGGATGGGAAGAGACTCCCCTGCAATAGAACAAGCCTGATATCCAATTTCTCATCTGCAACATCAGACACTGGAAATAACAGAGAGCACTAAGTTCAGAGGGAAAGTGATACAAACCCTGAATTCCAGACCCAGTCAGAGGATCAATCAGCTGTTAGAACACAGTAATTACATGTTTGAACGCTGGGTAAGAACTCAAGAAGCCTGTCAGTCATGATTCTACAAAGCAGCTGAGTAAGGAGGGGCTCCAGCCAAACAAAAATAGAACCCAAGGAACAGACATCATAAGATAGAGAAGCCATGGCAACGGAAGCTGCCAGAAGCAGCGCAGAAACCTACAAGACAGAGTTTCCATGTGAACCTTCTTTGATTGGCAAGGGTTCTGTGCTTCAGAATTACACTTCATTCTATTTGATTCTAAAGCAAAACATATTTACGTTATAATAATGCTGTAAATGTTGCTTCTCTTATAGTAAAATTTTTAGATTAAAAAGATCTGTGGAAAAGGCACAGAGGGCCTAAATATAGATGAGAAGCAGACTACAAGTGTTTCAGACTTTGTCAATATAAATCTAAAACCATAACTCATAACAATGGAGAGCTGGAGACTGACAACTGCCCACAAGATCTAACCACAGAAATGCTAACAGAGTGATCATGAGAAAAACTTAAGAGAAAAAACACCAACTACACTGTGTACCACTGGGGCATGAGGAGGACGGAAAGAGGAAATTTTCTGTGTGTGTGAATGTATGTGGGGGCACATGCATAAGGGGGCTAGAGGCCAACCTTGGGTGTCATTCCTCAGACACCATCAACCTTGGATTTTTTAGACAGGCTCTCTCATTGACCTGGAACTCATTGATTGGCCTAGGCTGGCCAGCCAGGGAGTCCCAGGGTATCTGCCTATATTTACATCACACTGGCTTTTTTTGTTTTTGGTTTTTGTTTGTTTGTTTGTTTTGAGACAGAGTCTGGCTGTCCTGGAACTTGCTCTGTAGACCAGGNTGGCNTTGAACTCAGAGATCCACTTGTCTCTGCCTCCAGAGTACTGGGATTAAAGGTGTGCACCAGCACCACCACCAGCACCAGCACCACCGGGCTTCAAACTGCCTTTTAAAAATGTGGTTTCTGGGGATCAAAACTTCTGTTAAAAATGTTTTAGATTTATGTATTTTATGTATACACATGTTTTGTCTGCATGTATGTATGTGCACCATGTGCATGGCCTAGTACCTGTAGAGGTCAGAAGAGAGTCTCAGATCCCATGAAAACTGCAGTTACAGACAGTTGTAAGCTGCCATGTGGGTACTGGGAAATGAACCCAGGTCCTCTGCAAAAACAAATGATCTAAACCACTCTCTCCAGCCCCATCAAATCTTCTTAAACTTAATTTTTATAACTATTTGTTACTGGAATGCTATTGTGTAGCTGCTTCCTCAGGATTGACATATTCTTTCCCAGAAGGAAGAGAGGGCTTAGGAGGTCCATGAAACGATTAAGAAACTTGCAAGATTCCCATGTCCCGCTCCAGGGTTATATGAATAAGTTGCTTGCACAGAGCAGACTCCAGTGGTGTAGTTGCCTGGGAAGTCCAATGAGGCGGCTTTCGTAGACATCACCCATGCTGGAGTGGGCTCTTTTGGTGGTGCTGCTGCTCTAGTCATCCATGTTCCTATAAGCGACCCCAGTAAGCTAACTGACACACCAGGCTAGACTTGAGTGGTTTCTTTGGTCTATCATTGACTTATATGGGGCAAAGAGAAAGAGACTCTCCCAAAAAAGTCATACGACAAATGTGGTTTTTACTACTTGCTGGTATCACTTTTTAATCACTAAATAGAGACTCATTAACAGAGAGGACTTGTTAAATAGCTTAGTGTACAAACTGAGTACATGACCTCTGCAAGGTAATTTATTGTAGATATGAGAGAGAGAACAGCCAGAGGCATCTGGAAGAGTCCAGAACAGAGATAGAAAGCAGTAGACTGAACATGGCCAGCAGATTGGGCCTGGCCAGAAGAGGGGTTGGGGAGAAAGAGAAGAAGACAAAGAGAGAAGAGGACCAAGAGAAAGGGGCAAAAGAGAGAGCGTAGCTGAAATAGGAGGGTATAAGNGCAATGAGAAGCTGAGGGGAGGGAAGCCCATGAGCTNGGGAAGTTTAGGTAGAGGAAGAGGTGAGAAGAGCTAGGCACCTATCACAATGAGGGAGCCTGGGGTCCAGCATGTGCTTTGGTATACTAATAGCACCACAGATAGCCATTTGTCCCTTCGGACAGTGATAAGGGAACTGGATCCTTTGTTAGAGGGTAAGGGGTGCCAAAATTTGAGGAGTAGAGTTTCTTTTGAACCCGACACTTAGCACACTCTGCACAACACAGCACAGAACAATGTGCTCTCGTCCTTACAGGATGGGACATATTGTGAACAATGAGTGGTTGGGTGGTATCATCATGGTGCAAACTCTGCATCTACATCTAAGTCTAGATGGCACAGCTCACCACACATTGAAGCTGCATGGTGTGTATATGTGGCAGTAGCTCTGAGAGCTGTGATGAACAAAATGAGACTACATCAAGCACAAGAAGAAATGATGTAATCAAGAGAGGCAGTAGAATGAGGCTGCTGTAGGCACAATATGGCAAACTGTTTTGTAGTAAATTTTCTTTGTTTGGATGACAGAATATTCTCTGAAATAACAAGATATAGTTAAACAAATACATAAACTAAAACCACAGTCAATGATGTCTAACTGTATGTGCCNTACTTTCAGGCAATGGCAGCAGAATAGGTCTGTAGACACCCATAGCACCACACACTTGAGTAACAAGTACATTACAGCATTACTGCAACTACCATGTAACCAGACAATAGAGATTTTTCAGCTCTCATATAATCTTAGGTTCTGCAATCACTACATATATAGTCAGCCACTGACCAAGTGGTTGTTATGCCTGACTACATTTGAAATCAGAATTTTTCAAGGATTATTCACTATACAAGAAAAAAGATAAAATGTAGCAGTTCTATGAAGAAGGGAGAACTTTCTACAGAACACATCATGGTGTAAAGAGCAAATGGATGTGATGGGGAAAATATCTTAAAAGAAACTCAGAAATGCAGGAAGTTTTCCCTAAAAGACTGCATAGTGGAGGCAAAGGGAGACATCCTTGGGGGCAGAGCTACTCTAAGTACAGGCCTTGCAGGCCCTTCCCAGGCTGGCCAGACAGAGATCAAAGGTCTGGGGCAAAGTCAATCTCAGGAACAATCCTGATGGCAGCAATGCAGGAGAGAGCACTCTGGGGGCTGTAAAGAGAAAGGGCCTATGGTGACAACTACAAGTCGTTTACATATGCTAGCTGCAGCGACAGCAGGGGCAGGAGTTAAAAGGAAGTTTGAGGGTTAAAACAGCAAAGCATGAAACAGAAGAACAAGAGGGCATGTAGCTAGGTATAAGATAACCACACTAGAGAGATTAGAGACAGGGTGGGCTTAAAGCCAATGATGGCAAGGGAACAGCTGGAAGGCATTACTATCTCTTCTTACAGCCTTGATTCTAACGTAGCTAACTGTAGCAGACTGGACTGGAAGGAAGGATGTCTTCTAACATGAAGCTTCTACCTAGAGGACCACCCCAAACCACCTTTAGATAAAAAGCTAAAAATGAACCAAGAGAGACTGCAGCTAGAGCTTGGTGGTTGCGACAGAATAAATCTGTCATGGCAGAGCTGCAAGCTGTTCACATAAATGTGAGAACTAAGAAAGCTTAGTGTAATTAACAGCACTTGAGACACTTCAGGGTAAGTGGGTGGTTAACACTGGCCCACTGACTAACAGCTAGGAGTCAAGATAAGCAACTGACTAACAAAAACACAGGTCAGAAGTGGACAGGGGTTTTCAGACATCCCTGACTGGGTAGACAGCACACGAACAGTGCATAATCATCTCCCTGGTTGGGCTAGGAGGACATGCACAAATTAGGTGGATCTATCATTGGCTTGGTCCATGACAGCCCAGAGAAAAACAATCTCACAGTAGTTACCTGAGCCTATGTCTGGTTTCTGCCATATTCCCATAAACACCATAGACAAGTACCTCCTACTCTCAGGAGTTTTCCTATAAATTACTACTTTTCCTCAGTTTCTCGCTTTTCTATAAATCTTAATAAAGCTTGCTCCTGTTTTGCATATGCACAGGAGAGTTGTCTTTAATTTTCAGTAATAAGAGGCAATGAACTTGGAGCCACTGTTTCAGGTTGATCTTTGATGACTGTTCAGTGTCTCACATCTTAGGACCCNGGGTCAAGCACAACTGAGCCTAAAGAGACCTCAATAGGATAAGACAAGCTCAAATAAATAGATGATCCTGTCATTGACCCTGACAACTTTTCTCCTGGGGACAGTGACAGATGCAGTGGATGNTATCTTCCCCCACTGCCCCACTGCCCCCTTTCATGAGGTGCTGGGGATAAAATAGAGCCCCATTTCTGCTAGGCAAGTGTCATACCTCCCAAAGAACACTCCAATTATTGATAGCATTTTAANTGTCATCCCCCAAAGCACTTATATTCTTAGTCCTGCATGACCCAACCTCATAGAACTTGACATCCACCTATTAAAAATGTAGTATTTAGTTCTCTTGCAAGAATCCTTCTCCTGGGAAGACATTAACAATGTTTATTCCCTCTTTTAAGGTCCCAGTGACCAACAAAGAACAATTCCACCAAATTTCAACCCAGGGAATCAATGAGTTTATTGCTTACAAAGAGCATGGGTGATCCCGAAGCTGCCTTACTGAGAAGTCTCCATCCAACATGGATGATGGTTTCCCAGAACCACAGAGATGGAGTCTCCTGTTAATCTCCCCCAGACTAAATAGTCTACCACCCCCGAGGCTATGTGCAATTAGGGCAGAACTGCATACAAATGGTTACAAGGAGCATCAGGACTGTCTGGTGAAGGTCCAATGACTCTCCCCACCCCATCCATCTCTGAAGGAACACCCATAGCCAACAAGCCCAATGGAGATGGCCTCTTGCAAGCAGGGCAAGCACAGCTGATCTAATGGAAGATGACAGCTATTCTGCTCAAGGATAACACTCATCAACAGTTCCTTAGGTAAAGAGGATAGTAAAGATGAAATGTGTTAATACACAAATGAGTATCTCTTCAGCTTCTAGCCTGGAAAGAAAAAACAACAAACCCCTTTTAAATGGTAATATTTAATTTAATATTTAACTTGGCAGAGGCTATTAGGCTCACAACTATACAGCCACACAGTATGAAACAGATGCAGGACCACTCTACTGGATTTTACAGCAGATGAATGTACCGCATGCTACAGATGAAAGCAAAAAANAACAACAACAACAACAACAAAAACACTTCTGAAAACAACTGAAAAATTATTGGTATATAATTAATAAAAATTTTAAAAGATTACAAAATTTACATANCAGACATGAAAAATTCAAAGGCCAAAGTGCAAAATGGGGGGAAATGTACATCAAAGGAAGTGAGGAGCTTGACTCTGGTTTGCTCACAACACTGGGCATGGGACAAGATCTATAACCAGATGATGAGTTCTAACCGAGCTTCTTACTCCAGGTTGTCTGGAGGGGATGAGTTTGGTGGACCAATCAACTAGAGGCAACACAATACTGCCAGTTACTGTGACCATCCAGTGCCAAGAGGAATCCACCAAAGTTGAGGACTTTGCTGGCCCCATACAGTGGGGAACCCAAATAAATACAGGACAGGCCCTTGGATCTTCACTAGGGCTGAAGTGGGGTCACCTACCTTTGATCACCAAGAGATGAGATCAAATACCCCAAACTCTCTGTTCGTATGTCTCTGAGATGAAGGAGCAGACTAATTCAAACACTGTGTTGTGTACTATTTCTAATCAAAACATTGCCTGGATGGAGGAGGGGCTTATTAGATCAGGAACCTAAGGAAATTTAGGAAGCTCAGAGAGTTTTAAGAGTCGCAAGCCCTGTCCCCAAGGCTATGCAAAGAGTAAACTATTGCTAGGGAAAGAAGGCTTTCATTAGTGTTGTCTACAAGTTGTCCACAGAGCTCTAGGAATACTGGGTCTCAAGTGGGCTTTTTGGTGATACAGCTGCCTTTGAGTCATCCAGATTCCTGCAAGTAACCCCTCACCCATGCTCCTGTGAGTAACCTCAGTAAATGCACTAGTTCACCAGGCTAGACTTGGTTGAAATGGGTTTTTTTGGCATGTCATTAGTGCCTTATCTGCAGTGAGTAGACATTTGTTCACGTCTCCCCAGGAAAAGTCACACAACACAGCTTTCCATTAGACGTTTGGTCATCCTAAGATTTCCTGGGCCTTTATAAGGCAAGGGGCCCACAAAGCCAGCTTGTGAGGAGATAAGTGAGCTTGGGAAATGTGCCCCCAGAACCTGTCTCTTATACACATCTAGATGTGTATAAGAGACAGCTATCACATTGGTCTCAGCACAGGACAGAATGACCCCCATGCCCAGAACTGGAAGCTGGCCTGTTTGACTCCCCAGCTTCCCAGCTTGCTGGCCTTGGGCCCATATTTTAACCCACAGCCTCTGGAGCCTTCCTCCAGCGGGAGAGAGTAGCTGTGGTGCCTACCACAAGAGCTANACAGTGTGGGTTGATGACCTATGTGGAGGTGTGTATAACCCCTATTCAAAGCAAATGCTGAATAAATGCCAGCTGTCCGTGGGGAGAGGACAACTTCAACACTACTACCAACAACAGGCTGCCAAGTACAAAGCCCAGATAAATTCCTGATCTACCAGTTAATTGAAGTTGACTAGTTTTACCTTTTGTTTTAGTTTAACCAAGCCTAAAAAATCATACTAGGGCTGGAGAGATGGCTCAGCAGTTAAGAGCTCTAGCTGTTCTTCCAGGGGACCCCAATATGTGTCCCAGGTTCAGCTCCCAGCACCCACATGGTAGCTCAAAATCATCTATAACTCCAGTCCCAAGGGGTCTGATGCTCTCTTCTGGGCTCCCTGGGCACACAAGTGGAACATAGACTTGCATACAGACAAAATGACCATACACATAAGATTTTAAAAAATAATAGCAACAACAACATGCTGAGCTCAAGCCTCAGCTCTTATGCATACTGCAAACAGGAAACCTGCCTGGGAGACAGCCTATTGTCCCACTGCTCCAGTGCCCACATGTTGTTGCACAGACTTTAGGCCACAGACATGCCTGATCACATAGTGTTCCCTNATTTAGGAAGGAATTGCTTTAGCAAGTACTAAGAATACTTTAAATCAACTGAGTGTTAGCTTTCTATGTGGCATTCGTGACAGGAGATTATTTACACAGTAGAAGCCAACTGGGACTTCCAAGCTGCAATCTAAGAAATGTAGGCAGTAACCAAGCTGTAACTGACCTTCCCACTTGCTGGGGAAAGGATCAGAAGGCTAAAGCTGGGCTAACTCAGCATGAGAGCTCCTCAAATGGGGACACATATTGGGGAACCCCAGGGACACAGTCCAGAGCCTCTGTTAGGCTCAACTGTTGGGCAACTTGTTAGTCATTCCCAAAGAGAAGTCCCCAGACACTTCTTCAGCATCTTTTCAAAAGCAGACAAAGTTAAAGATAAAAATTATCATTTTACAAATGATATTTGCAATGATAAAATACAAAGTATTTTAAAATTTACTAACATATTTCATCATCAAATAACCCCAGAGAAGACATCTAAGAAAAGAAGGTAGATTCCAAAGAAGAATGAAACATAGGCACCCTCCTCCAACTGTGGCCTTCCTCCCACAGCCACAGGGCTACATGTGGACCTCCTGGTTGCATTATCCACACACACATGGTCTACAACTCACAGTGCACTCTTTGTCCCCCTGAGGATACTCTTGGCTTTTGGAACCTTAACTTGGGATCATGACCTAACTTGACCAGGACTCCTGGGTCAACTCCTGGGTCACACGTGTCATACTGGGGTAATTATTAGTTGCAGGCTCTTTCACTATCAAACATGTTTAAGCAATATATCTCATTGTCACTTACTTTGTGAGGCCTACTTGCCCAAACCAGAAACTTAGTATCTGTTGGAGACCACGAGGTTTCCTAGTGGCTGTACCCAGTAGGACNGCATAAGAGGTTGATTGGATCATAGGCCTGGGTATCAGGTATTTGTAACTTGACTGTAATTAGCAAGGAGGTCTTTTGCTCCACCCCTTGGCATTGTTATAAATAGACCTTTGAAATAAAGCTCTGGGCCGTTTGTTTGGATAAGGATCCAGGCCCACTCAAATNTATCCTGTGTTTTCTCTCTGTTTCTCTCCCCTCTACTTCTAACTAAGTCCCTTATCCCTCATTCCTCAAGAGTCCCTGGGGTAAATAATGGTGGGGGCTAGTCCCCCACAAGTATCCATACTCAACAGGATGAGTAAATAAAGGCTATCTATAGTCAAACAGAAAGACTCACACAGCAGTATGAATGAGCTGCTACAAAAGCAGGAACATAGATGTGCCTTATCCCTCAGTACTGAGCAGAAGAAACAAAAACACAGGGATTTTTAGGGCAGTGGAACTATTCCCCATGACACAATAAAAGATGGATACATGTCATCATGCATTGTCCAGCCTACAGAGTATCTAATACCAAGAGAGGACTGCTGTAAAGGCAGGTGGTGATGATGTATCAATGAAGTTCATCAACTGCAATAGATAGAGGGAAATAAGCTTTCTTTCGGTTTCNCCCATTAAGCTATCATAGCATGCTTCTGACACCACAATGTAGGGAGGTCCTCACCAGCAAGCAATCAGCTACATCAGTCATGCCTACTAGTTCAGTTCTAACACAATCTACAGGGCAGACCATTAGATACCACAGATCACCGGCTCAGTCCCTAAGATGGCCCCTTAGATGCCAGACTCAGCTTCCAAGTTGGTTTGCCCAGTTTCCCAAGACTTCATCCTCAGTTGTGACTGTGTGCTTGAAAGGCCCACAGAACACAGGGAAGACTTAATTACATGACTAGCTTATTAGGGGCCACATGAAGAGATGCAGTTAATAAGGGATGCTCTAGTGCTCCCCCACCCTCTCCAGAAACCACCGCTAGAATCCTTCATACATTCCCAACTCTATCTTGAGGTTTTCTGGAGCCTTCCTAGCATAGACATGACTTCAAAAATCNAGCCCTCTGCTCCCCTGATTTAGTCGTCTTTACTTCNGGGAATAGGTTAGGATTACCCTGCCTCACGACCTGCAGAGGATGAAAATACATCAGAAAATGTATCTATGGTCTCTAAAGGCCAGGGAAGATGATTTCTGGGAAGGGAAACTAGTTCCTATGGCCTGCAATGGGAAGTGAGTAATGAATCAGGAAGTGTGTATNTGTGTGGGTGGGTGTCTAGAGAGAGAGATACAGACTATAATAACATGATACATATGATTATTATACATGATATATTGCAATATATATAATACGACATTGATGTACCTTCCGGTGGAATGTAGGCAGTGGTGAGACTCCACGTGTTGGGTACAGGGGTGCATAGAGACTGTTATATTTTGAATGTGAAATATCTTCTATAGGCTAATGTTTTTGAACACTTGGTCCACAGCTGGGAGCGCTGCTTGGAAGATTGTAGTACTTTTAGCAAGTGGAGTCTTACTGGAGGAAGTGAGTCACTGGGAGCAGGTTTCATAGTCCAGCCCCACTCTGTTACTTTTCTTCTTCCTGTTGGGGATGCAGTGTAACCAGTCACCTCCCTATCTGCTGTGGGATGATCCTCCTGTACACTGTGTAAATTATGCTCTGATTGGTTTAATAAAGAAGCTGACTGACCAATAGCCAGGTAGGATAAGGTTAAGCGGAACAATCAAACTGAGGACTCCAATGAAGAGGGGCAGAGTCAAGAGAGACGCAAGCCAGCCCAAGAAGCAAGATGCCAGAGGACAGGTAAAGCCATGGACCACGTGGCAATACATACATTAATAGAAATGAGTTAATTTAAATGTAAGAGCTAGTTAGCAATAAGCCTGAGCTATTCAGTTGAGCATTTTGTAATTAATATAAGCTTCTGTGTGTTTATTTGGGATGGGGTGATCGGGACAGAAAACTCCACCTCCATTTACACCTATCAATCGCAATGGACTGTATCCTCTTAAACTATAAACCAAAATAAACCTTTCCCTCTTTAAGTTGGTTCTTGTCAGGTATTTGGTCACAACAACGGGAAAAGAACTTAAGACAGGGATTCTCTGTACATTCTGTTTTTTGGTGAAAATAAAACTACTCTAAAAAAATAAACTTTATAGAAAAATTAAAAACAGACAGGGACAGGACTACAAAGATGATTCAGATGCTAAAATGCTTGCTATGCAAGCATGAGGACTTGAGTTTGATCACCAAGAACATACATAAAGAACCAGGCACAATGCTACCTGCAATCCCAGTGCTGGAGAGGAGACAGAAGGATCCCTGGGTCCACTCTAGCTGAAGAAGCAAGCTTCACGTTCAGGAAGAGACTGCCTCAAAACACAAGGTGGAAGTGATTAAGGAAGACAACTGATACCTATCTCTGTGCAAGCACACACACACACACGCACACGCACACACACAACCACCAAAACAAAACCCAGATAGGTGAAGCTGTAGGCCAAGGTCACGGTCTGGTGTGCCCTGGCAGGGCCAGCAACAGCCTGTTGGAGGTTTTGGGGGTCAGGACTTGGCCTGAGTGGAAGTAAATAGAGAAGTTTGCTTTGCAGTACTTCACTAAACTGCAAGCTAAGGCCTGTGCACTTTCCTATGTGTGTGATACTTCCCAGGAATGGAGGTAAGCCAGCAATTGTTTCAAATCACTGCTGATGGGAAACGTAAAGATGGTAAATCAAGCCCCAGACACAGGGTCATTATCTCGGGAGGAATATGAGACAGAGCTAAGCATCTTGATGACCGAGGCACACACTCACAGAACACACAAACTCACGGAGCACATATACTCAAGGGACAAACACAAAGGGGGGTGCACATGAGAGGGAGGAGGCAGATGCTCATGGACCTGTAAGAATAGGGACTGGGAGAGGCAGTCTGAGTGATTTGAAGAAGCAGCATGGGAATCTTTCTTTTTCACAACACTGCCCATGAGATTTGATTTACTATTAATCTCTTAAATAAGGAGAAACAACAACAGTGACCTAGTCAAGACAAAATTAATCTTGACAGCAACAGTGACTAAAAACACTAAATACCAACAACTCTTTAAATACTGGAGCCTTCAAGGGGATTGGTATGTGCTTAAAGAAGTTAGGATTCTTCCTCAAACTGCCATCATGAAGAATATAATCCCCAAGAATTAAAATTTTCTGTCAGTAGCAGTTATTTGGTTCAACTGCCAGGAGGAATAAGTAAACAAACAAGAGAGAAAGTGAGCAAATCCTGCCAAGGTTGCCACCAGCAGGTCCTCACAGGCACCGCACCCAGCCCTCTCTGGAACCTGCCTGAGGCCTGGAAAACACCAAGATCCTTTCCCTCGGTGTGTGCTGCTTTCCAAACTCGCTGGAAACAAGGAGCCCAGAATTCCATCACAGGATAAGCAGTGACGACTTCAGGCTTGTTTCCTGGGGCCGCTGGCCAGTCAAGCTGCCGTTTAGCTGACGCCAGCTTCTCGTTCAGACTGCACAACCAGGAAGCCAACAGCGCACAGAAAGGAATCTTACATTTTTCTTTTCAAAGTTTGGAAGTGAAAACACACGTAAAACAAACTAATTTGAGCTTTTCTTTCCACATCAGCTCACAAAGCAGAAAGTTAAGCTAATAAAGGAAGTCCAAGCTTTCTGAGAGAGGGCATGGGCTGCAGACACATGCTCACAGAGACTTCTGACTGAAATAGAGCTTTCTGTGGAATGTC
>LZPO01044390.1:558622-573037 GCA_001675575.1 Neotoma lepida
GCTTCTGGGGGACACGTAATGATGAGTACTACAGACAGGTGTGGTGGCACATGCCTGTAACCTCAGCACTTGGAAAGCAGAGGATAGAGGATCACTGTAAATTTTAGGCTCTTGAATGACAGTGAGTTCCAGGTCATCCTGAGCTACAGAGTGAGACTCTGTCTCAAAAAAGAAGAGGGAAAGGTGAATATTACAATACTACAATGCTACTAAAATCCAGGAACAAAAAAGGCAGTTTTTACAAATAACAACAAATGTTGAGGATGTGNGATAAGAGAAATCCTTATTTACTGCTGTTGGAAGTNATGTAATGTAATTGGCTAAACTAATGTAGCCAATATGGAAATCAGTATGGAGATTTCTCAAAAAAGAAAAAAAATCTAAAAACAGAATTATCATATGACCCAGATATACCACTTCTGGGTATTTACCCACAGGCCTCTAATCAACATATCCAAGAGATCCTTGTACTTTAGTGTTTGCTGAAACACTANTNACAACAGTTAAATCATGAAATCAACCTAGATGTCCATCAACAGAGAAATTTTTTAAATGGTATATATACACAATGGAATTTTAGCTGTAAAGAAAAATAAAATTTTCAGGAAAATGAATAGACTTGGTATTATTAAATAACCCAAACTTAGAAAGACAAATATCACATGTGTTAGGGCTGAAGCAATGACTCAGAGGTTAAGAGCACTTACTGTCCTTGCAGAGGACCCAGGTTCAATTCCTAGGACCAACATATTGGCTCACAACCATCCATAGCTCCAGTTCCAGGGGATCTGACACACTCTTCTGACCTCCATGGGCACCAGGCACACATGTGGTGCACACACATACATGCAGACAAAACACTCATTAGAAAGCAGCACATGTGTTCTCTCATATGTAAATCCTAGCCTCACGTATACACGAAGGGGTGAGTATGGGTATAGATCACAAAACTAGAAAGGGCACTATGAGACAGTAAAAGGTTTTAAGGAAGTGGGGCAGGGGGAACAGAATACACATGCCATAAAAGAAAAGGGGGGACTAGTAGGAGTGGAAAGCTCAAACAGGAAAGAACAGAGGGATAAAGCAGAGAAAAAAGTACTCCGTGAAGCAGGAAATCGTTTATGACACATNAATGAAAGAATTCATGACAAACTAGCAATGATCAGGAGATATGAGTGTACACAGACATAGGCACACCGAGACACAGCAGTGCAGACAAGAGGTTCATGCATGCACTCCAGCACTCAGGAGCATGATCTAGCCCAACTCTGTTACAGCAGGAGCGTTGGCAAATGACTCAGCCTTCTTGCTTCTTGTTCAAACAAGAGCAGAACCTGAGCAATGCCCACTTCCCTGCCATCTTTACAGGACATGTACAGGTCTCCCAACTTCTGGTGGCTTGACAAAGACCACAACCACTCAGCCTTCCCAGATGCAATAGTACCCTTCAAACTGATTCTACACCTAAGCTATGAACATTACAAAGCCTATAATGACAGAGCCACNCTAAGGAAAAAGTAACAGAGTAGAAACTTTGAATCTTAACACCAAGTTTAAGAATGTGGTATAGGAGTCGGGGCAAAGGAGAAACAACTCAGAGTTATCCAGGGCAGAGGGAACAGTAAGCAAAGAAGGTGAGGAAGCATCTGGAAGCTTGTATGTGCTGCTGCTAGGTGAGAATTTGGTTCCCAAATGTCCACTACTCACACACTTGGTACCCACATGATAAGTCATTCAGGGACAGTTACTGTTGCTCTAGTTACAGAGGTCATTTCAAAGCATACTTACAGAAAACTGCAAAGTAAACCTCACGAGCATCCACACTTTCTTCTAACCAGAAAAGAACCTGTCCCCTCCTCTTTATTCACAAATCACTTCAGTAAAGTATCTACATCATTTGATGATGCCCTTATTGGTGAATTAGCAAAATACATGCTTCAGTACACTTGTCACCCAGACATGTGAGGGATGGTGTCCTAGTNAAGTTCCTGAGTCATTTTCACATATGTGTGTATTAGTTACTTTTCTCTTTGCTCTGATAAAAGCAACTTAAGGAAGGAAGCATTTATTTTGGCTCATAATTCATGAAGGCAAAGAAGGCCTAGTGGCAAGAATAGCTCTAGCTGTGGCAGCAGGAATCTGAGGTGGCTGGTCACACTGTCTGTAGTCAGAAAATACACAGAGATTAGTACTGGTTCTTAGCTGTCTTTCTTTTTCCCGTCTGAATATGAGATCCCAGCCCATGGGATGATGCTAAACACATTCAGTGTGGGTCCTTCTCTCAGTTAAACTTCTCTAGGAACACCTACCAGATACTCCCAAAGGTGTAACTCTTAGGTGATTCCACATCTAGCCCAGTTGGCAATGAAGACAGACNCTTAACAGCATGTTTACATGTCTTTTGTCTATTTTCCTATAGGATTCTGATCTTCTGTCATTCAATTTAAAAAACAGACAAAAGTTTTTGATGCAACATCCTTAATGTACTCAAATTCATCCATCTTTCATTTTGTTGAACCTAAATTGAGTTATACTTTTGAAAAGGCTTTCTTGCCTATTTTTTTCCCCTACATTTTCCTACAGGCTTCTCTTAACAGAGATACAGCTTGATAAATGTGTCATTAGAGTTTTTTAACCATGGTACATTCATTAAGAGTTTACTAACACAATANAGGATGGCTATGGTATCAGTAGGCCATCTATTCTAGAGAACCACTGTTGGATATGCTACCTAATGTTGAACTGATTTTTGGCATGTAGTGTGTGGGTATCTTCTCTGCAGAAGCTGGTGGTGTGTGGTGACACTGCTATTCTGAGCTCCTTTTCTTTAAGTTTTTTAGGTATTCATGTCTGTTTAGCTTTCTACTCAATTTTAGAATCAACTGTATGAACCACCTCTCCCCTCTCCTGGAAAAAAAAAACGGACTCTTGTTCTTTTCATATTTGTACTGGTGCTACATTG
Source organism: Neotoma lepida (assembly GCA_001675575.1). Lineage (NCBI taxonomy): Eukaryota > Metazoa > Chordata > Mammalia > Rodentia > Cricetidae > Neotoma > Neotoma lepida. The sequence goes on from LZPO01044390.1 coordinate 561,585, forward strand.
TTTAGAAACTGACTTAGAGCCTAGGGAGGTAACTCAGTTGGAAAAATGCTTACCTGGCATGACTGAANCCCTAGCATTACAGAAGCCTAGCATGGTGGTGAATGCCTATAATCCCAGCACTTCGGAGGCAGAACCAAGATCAGGAGTTCAAGGTCATCCTTGGTTACACAGTGTGAGACCTTATCACACACACAAAAAAAACCAAGCACTTTCACTGAGATGGACATACTTTGGGTCTGGTTAATTTTGCTGTGTGATGTCTTTAATTTGCAAGTTCTTGATATAAAAAAGTAATTGATTATTATTATTATTATTATTATTATTATTATTATATTTTGTTTTGTTTTTTGATACGGGTTTCTCTGTGTAGCTCTGGCTGTCCTGGAACTTGCTCTGCAGAGCAGGCTGGCCTCAAACTCAGAGACTGTCCTGTCTCTGCCTCCAGAGTGGGATTAAAAGTATATTCTTATACACATCTAGATGTGTATAAGAGACAGGGTTAATTTTGCTGTGTGATGTCTTTAATTTGCAAGTTCTTGATATATAAAAGTAATTGATTATTATTATTATTATTATTATTATTACATTTTGTTTTGTTTTTTGATATGGGGTTTCTCTGTGTAGCTCTGGCTGTCCTGGAACTTGCTCTGCAGAGCAGGCTGGCCTCAAACTCAGAGACTGTCCTGTCTCTGCCTCCAGAGTGGGATTAAAAGTATATGCCACCAGTACCTGGCAAAATAATTCTTTTTAAAACACCAAGTTAATTAGTTAATATTGACTTAGAATTGACATTTTGATGATGCTGAAACACTTTAACCAGGAACAGGGTGGCTTCTACATCNTCCCTTGCACCTTAGATTTTAAACAGTTTTTGTTCTAAGAGCTTTGCTTTTATTACTGGTTTTGTTGATGCAGTTATCTCTTACACATCTCACAGCTGGCTCGTTTTGGCATGAAAATATTATTGGTGTTTGAATATTAATTTTGTACTCTTGTCTTGGGAAATCCTTTTATCAGCTGAGTTATTTTTATAGTGGTTCCCTAGAGCCATCTGATACAGCAGCCACCAGCCAGGCCTGGGCAGGGGGAAGGGCAGGGTTCCAGTGGAAAGGTCTGCTGTCGGGTTTTTGGATAGTCTGCCAACAAAGACACACTGCCTTCCTCTCTTCATCATTTANGTCTTTGTTTTCTCTTGACCTTGACTCATCTNGCNTGGCCGGTTGGTACATCAGGACCTCTTTGTCATCACTAATGAATCTGTGTCTGTGTGCTTGGTGCTGCTTCTTCCTGGCTCAGGTTCTTCGGTGCTGTCCACTTCTCTACTTTTGGGGAAGTGGGGTGATGAAGAATAAGAAAAAAAAAAGAAACAAATTACTGGCCCACAGCTTATCTTACCTTTTGTCTCATAATCCTTCTTTACCTTTCTGTTTCTCAAGTATATTCAAGCATCTCCAGTGACAACTGCTTCACAGAAAACAAACAAACCCAAAGCTTCCATCTGAGCTGCAAACCCAAAGCTTCCATCTCAGCTNGGCGGTGGTGGCGCACACCTTTAATCCCAGCACTCAGGCAGGTGGATCTCTGAGTTCAAGGCCAGCCTGGTCTATAGGAGTTCCAGAATGGCCCGGGTTACATCANTAGAGAAACTCTGTTTCAAAAAACAAAAACAACAACAAATGCTACTATCTGATACATGTTAAATTACTGGTGTTTGTGAGTCCTGAAAGNCAGATATTTAGACTTCTAGATATCTTCATTACAATTTAAAATAAAGAAAACACATTTCCTCCCATCATTACTTCAGCATTCTGATGCTCACAGACCTATCGTACCATTGGCCCTACATATCATCTCCATTAACACACGATTCCTTTCAGTGTGTATGCCTCCAGAAGGACTGATGTCTGTCACACATAGCACAAAGCTTTGTGGTTGTAAAGTGGGCCAAACTTGTTCAGAGTGGCTGGGAAATTGCTTTTAATAATGTGTTGATTAGNCTCTAAGTCACTTATCATTAGGACAGTTAGAGAGGGAAGCAAGCACACATAGGCCTACAACTCCCAGTGCCTTTTGGGTTTGTAAGTAACATACTATCTGTGCAAGTATGGCAGCACTGGGTCTGTGTACTTCCTCCCACCTGCCTCTAGGTCAGTAATCCCCGATGGACACTTAGAACTGGAGTCAGTGGCAGACTGCACTCATACTCATACACTAGTGTAGGCTGCAGTGTTGAATACAATCTCAACNGACATGGAACACAGAGAGCTTTGTTAGGAATCATAAAAAGGCTTTAAACTCAGCAGGCAACACAGGCAAGCAGAGAAAGGAACCTATAAAACCCCCCATGGAATTTAATAAGCCTGTTCCAGGATACAATTGCAATAAAGAGAAAGAAAGGAATTAATACTACTAAGGAAAAGAAAACAGCTTTGAAAGGTTTAAACTCTATTGATAACACCAACAAGTGAGAAACAAACAGTCCTGACCCATGAAATGACACTTCAAAGAAGAATTTCNCCACCAGATTGCTGATAGGCCTCTACAGTCACATCACAGAACCAGATGACAGTATCACTAGCAAAATAGACAGAAAGAGCAAAGAGCTGATTTCAGCCAAAATTCCTAGGCATGAGCATACTGTAAGAAGAAATGCACACAGTAAGCTCAAACTCAAAGGTTTCCTGGCACTTCTGCAGATAAGTGAATCACATTTCCAGTCTACTGTCTGCCCACAAGCCCCAATCCATTTTCATAAAGAAAGCCAGCTCTTGATAAGAGGAACATACAAAGAGAAATATACTCAATACCTCACTCCTTCCTTATTTGCAGTTTGATTTTGCATGGTTTCATTACCTAATGGCAACCACAGTACCATCATATTCAGAAAGTCCAGTTAATTGTGAGCATTTCTGAGTAACGCAAAGAAATCTCACGCTGTGTGGCTTCACCCCACCTAGGAGGTGAATCATCCCCATGTCTAGTGTATATATATATATATAGATAGATAGATAGATGTCACCTTCCTGTTAACCACTCAGTAGCCATCTTGGTTATCAGACAGACTGTTACAGTGCCATAGTTCAAGTGTCACCGACTAGCCCAACATTCTATCACTGCCCACATCACTCACCTCACCTCTTTGNATCAAGTAGGCTCTGTCTCATCTCACACCACCACTATGAGAGAAGGTGCTGTACAATAAGATGTCCTAAGAGACAGCATGGTAGCTTTGATGGTATAATATAACTGTTCAATGTAATGCTGTTAATTTTGTACTGGGCCTGATTTGTTAGTTAAACTTTATCACAGGTGTGTATGGTTAGGAGAAGCATAGTACCTATAAGGTTTGGTAGTATTCACGGTTTCCCAAAACACATCCCCAGTGGGTGAGAGGGGACACAGTCTATACTTGAATGAAACAAATTTAATAGAGAGCATAAAGTTACAATTTTAGAATGCTTTTATCTTTGCAGTGATCAAAATAACTCAATGTTTCCTTGGGACTGGCTCTTATGGGTTGCCTCATTTAAATGCAATTAATTAATTGTGATCTGAGAACCTCTATGACTGAGCAGAAGAGATGGGCCAATCAGGAGCAGCTGAGGAAAACAGAAAGCAGGTCTTTCATCTCTCTCATCATTCTCAAAAGGCTAAAATGAAACTCAAGTTCCTCTAAGACATAAGCCAAACAGCCAAACATTAAAATGCAAAGAATCAATGATGCATCGAAGACTAACAGGAAGGCCACTTAGGAAGCAAAGCCAAATATCCAGCAANTTTCTCTCACCTCCACACTAGCCCTGCTATAAGAAGCTTCCTCAACTCAATCTCCAAGGCTGCACTCAGAATGTTAGAACTTCATTTGGGAAAAATAGACTTTCTATTCATATCACTAAAGCTTAGAAACCCTGGCAGACAGCAGTCATCCCAAAAGACCTGTAGGAGCATGGGGAGACAGCACCTTGTGTGAGGCCCCTGGGCAGGCTAGAGGTAAGCTCAACAGGACAACAGGAAGTACCTATAGCCCTGGNGTCTACCCATGAGATGCTAGACAAAGTTCCCATTCCCCATATCTCTCCTTGTCACTCCTGAAATGTCCTTGCTTAGAGTCCTTCACAGTGCCCCTGCGACACCTTTGTGATGGTTAGTTTAAATGTCAACACAATCTAGGGTCACTCTGGAAGAGTCTCAACGAAGTTAGATCATGCTGCCCTGTGAGCATGTCTGTAGGGGACTGTCTTTACTATGTATGATTATGTTAATTGATGAGGGAAGACACAGCCTAAAAGTGGGCAACACTATTCCCTGGGTTTGGGTTCTAGGCTGNNTAAGAGAGGAGAAAGTGGGCTGGGTACTAAGCATACATGCACTCNTTCTCTTTCTGCTTTTGACTTTGATGTGACCAACTGCTTTAGGTTCCTGCCACCTTGATTTCCCTGCTCTGATGGACTGTAACCTGGAACTGTGAGCTCTCCTNTAATAATTTTGNCTGTATTTTATCACAGTAACAGAAAATGAAACTAGGACACTTTGTCCCATTCTGCCATAACAGACCCATCAACTGTGCTAGAGGTCACTATCAATACTAATGGCAGCAGCTCTAAAATCTCTGAGAATCCTCTCCTTGTGGGTTTTATTGGTTCTCCCAGGCCCATTCCTCACTACTGATCTCCAAGCTATGGCCTATCTCTACTCATGACCTGACTTCCTGCATCTTTCCTGGAATCAAAGTCTATCCTAGGATGGGATGTACTTGGGCAATCATCTCCTCTGATGGTCCTACTCCTGTATAGGATTCCTATAAACCAGTTCCAAAGANCTAAGGCCAACATGGTCAGGTTGAGTGACAGAAATGATATCCCTTCTCTGGTACCAATTTTTTATATTAGTTACTTTTGTGTTACTGTGACCAAAAAACCTGGCATAAACAAGGGAAGAAAGATTTGGTTTGGTTCACAGTTTCAGAAGATTTCAGGAAGACATGGCAAAGCTGCTCAGTTCTTTGTGGTGAAAACATGCGGCAGAGGCTGTTCACAACACAGCAGACNAGGACAGGGGCTGACTATAACCTTCAAAGGCCCACCATCAGTGACCGACTTCTACAATTTAGGCCCCACTTCTCAAAGTCTCCAGAATTTCNCAAAGTAACACCACCAGCAGTGGACCAGGGGTTCAAAACATAAGTNTGCAGGGGACATTTCATATTCAAACTTCAACAACCTCTCAAAGACATCCATAGATATTCAGAGTTTTCCAAGGCTACCCAAGGCCANCNAAGGCTACTCAAGGATACCTATGAGTACCCAATGATATCTAAGGATACCTATGACTGCCCAATACCATCCAAGATACCCAGGGTCACCCAAGGATAGCCAAGACTGCCCAAGGCCATATATATAGATACTCAAGACTTTCCAAAGCTACTGAAGATATAACACTCATAATCTACCCATCCAAAGGTACCCAAGACCAATAAAAACACCAAGGCCACTGAATATCATCCAATATTATTGAGGGTTGTCCAAATCCACTCAAAGCCAGCAGGCTCAAAAAGAAAAGAGAAGGGAAACTCACATGGAAGATGACAGTAATGGTCCTACATGAAGAAAACGGTTCTCACTTTTGGAAAATGCATAAAATTGTACAAACTAGTAAACACATCACTCCCAAGAGGACCTTGCAAGCAAAGCCTCTGGGGCTTCCTGTAATAAGTCATATTTTCTAATTCATTGCATGTATTCATGTGCTCCTTGAGAGTGTGCTTACCACTACTACTCAGTAGCCAAGATCTAAAGTTACACTGTTTAGGGTAACAAACCTACAAAGAAAAATCAACAATGGAGAAACATGAGATGCTCTTCATTTGAGGCAAAAAGTATAGACACAAAAGGAACATCTAAGGAATTATTAGTGTTTTCTTAAACACATTTTATGTCTGAAATATTTCATATTTAGAACTATTTTAAATTGAGCAAAACATGAAGTATCCATACAGCTCATACCCAGGTTCTTCTATCATAAATCTAATATTATTATACTTTTTACAACTAATAAATCAGTATTAATTAATATTAGCTGAAATCCATACTTTAGACAGAATATGTCAAATATGCTGAGAAAATGGCTTTTCCACTGAATGTGACCACATAAGCCTATAAGAAGAGCTGGCTGCACAGAGTGGAAAGAAGAGGAAGTTTAAACCAGGAGTACATATTTCCAGTAATTTTTTTTAATTCTTAAATTCTGTATTGATAACAAGTAGATATTAACCAAAATAAGGAAGATAATACTTAAAATTCTTATTGACAATTTAAAAAAAATCCAAATAGCTCACTGTAGCATAATCCCATGTCTACCAAAACATGTTCACCACTGTACTTGCATCTATTCCCAGTGAACAGTTAGAGAAAAAAAAAGAAAAAGAAAAAGGCCTCCCTGCATCCCTGGTACTCAATCCAAAGAATGACTGTGGTTCTGATACAGAATGGTACCTGGAAAGTCACATGCCCTGCTTGAAGAGAAAATGGAAAAACCAATTTCCAAAAGCAAAAGGATGGCTGATGGCAGGAAACAGGTATTCTCCAAACGCCAAACAGGGTATCATACCATTTCAAAAGCATCAGGAAAGTGTTTTAGTTGCATCGAAAGTGTTTTAGTTGCATCGCGGGGACACTACAGAAGTCTGCACCATGTTAAGGCTTTAATACAAAAGTTCTTCACATGCTCCAAGGACAAGATTTCAACAGTGCACTCTAGTCTGCAAAGACTAGGTCCTGGGCATCCTCTGGGCATTCCTTTGAAGATCATGGAGTTATAAAAGAGTGTACTGGGGAGGGACCATAACTAGGCAGTTACAAGNCACAGAGCAGCAATAGAGCCAGTATGTAGACAAGGCAAGACAGCCTAGGAGGTCCAATGGACAACTGACCAACCACTGGCTCAAGGGACAGCTGGATCAGCTCCCATCACATAGACCCTGCTGCATGCCCTGTCTGGGGCTGACCATAAAGAGTACAGCTGCAAGTCCTCACTGGACAGGACCCAGAGCAGACTCCCAAGTCCTTGACTAGAATCTCCAAGCAGCACCGACACACACCAGCACCACAGAGCAAAGGGTGGAGCATGTGACCATAGTGGCTGAGCCTGATTTGGCATTACTGTTGCTGACCCTACTGATAGGGCTGGAGAAGAGCTGCTCTGAGCCTGAGGCCACCATGCCTACCCCCATCCNGACCCCTAGTGGCCCCTGATTAGCTGCAAAATTACTACCCAGCATTGGGCTCCATGCCGCAGCTTCCTCCCTGTACCTAGCTCTCTCAAACTGCTTGCTGCCTGGCTCTGAGGCTCATGGTTAACTAGGGCCTATAGCGTGGACATGCCCAGCTTAGGGATAGCATGTAAGCAGCTGACAATACAAAAACCTACAGAAATGATCAGAAATGAGGATCTATCTAGAGAGGTTGAAATCTCCAGATCCTAGGACCAACACCAAGAGAGAAGAGGAAAGGCAGCTTCCTGGTGAGCTGGAGCACTGTTTAGGAACTTAGATGACTGCAACTCTACCCTTNGACTCAAGACATGTCCTTCCCTTTTATATTTCACTCTTTAAACTTATGAAGTCACAAAATGATGGGTTGCTATTGGAACCTAGGTGTCTTGGCAGAGANGTATGGGCAGTATGGCATCCTCCTAGGTCACCCTTGTAGCCATTGCTGTAAAGTTCTTTCAAGAACCAAAGAGTTTTGGGGACTTGACTTGGGGACAAAAATTGATCAACCACTGGCTCAAGCACAGCTGGATCAGCTCCACACTACATCAGTCAGCAGGTCTATCATATGTGCTCCAACACTCAACATGAGCCTGAAGCTACCATTCCAACCTGTTCCCACATGACCTTCAGGTGCTACCTTTGGCATCTGCATAGGCCNAATAGCTTTTACAANTTAAAGGTAAACATTTAAATGTAGCTTTAAAAATATTTAACAGGANAGACTAAAAAGGCAAATCAAGTATTTAGNAAGGAAATAGGCTAGAGAAACAGCTCATTGGATAAAAGCACTCGACTGGTCTTACAGAGGACCTGAGTTCAGTTCCCAGCATCTATGTCAGACAGCTCACAACAGCCTGTAACTCCAGCTTCAGGAGATGCAATGCCCTCTTCTGGACTCACAAGTATATACGCCCCCACACACACCCATACACACTTTTTTTATTCTTTAAAAAAAGACTAGAAGCTTACTTGCACTATGTTTACAAAAATGTTACACTGTTTTATGCATGCTTTTANCTTTGCAAATTCACATTTAGACTATTTTGTATATAAGTCAGTATTTCTAGACAGGGCAAGAAACTATGCCTTAAACAGATTATGGAACTTAATGATGTAACAGCCTCTGGTAGTATAGGTTCACATCCTACAGAGATACTTGAGGACTTGGGTACTGTGACCCTCACAGCTCAAGGCAGGCAGGTCAGGAGGCATCCTCAGCAATACCAGGTATGATGGTTAATACACACACACACACACACACACACACACACACACACACACACACTTAGATTTAGGTACCTTAGTTGATCGGCATCTAGCAGAAATGGCATCATGTTTTTAAAAAGGCCCCCAATGTGCCTAAACTTTAAAAAATAAAATAAAAATAAAAACACTGAGGGCCAGGGAGACAGCTCAGTAGGTAATGTTGCTTGCCACCAAGCCTGACACCTGAGTTCAATTCCCAGGGCCCTCAGTGACTCCCTTAAGTTGTCCTCTGATTTCTGAACATACATGCCCATGCCCCCCTGAAACATATACAAACATAAATTAAAAAATATTTTAAAGCGACTTTAATAGACTCACACTAAACATAGAAATACAACTAATCGTAACTTATTAGATATAATAAAATAAGACTGCTGTCCCACTGGAAATCACATTTTTCAGTTACCAGCACTACACTGCTATGAGAAGCAATACTGAACATACAACCATGAGGATTCCTCAGTGGGAAGGCAGGAGTGAACATGTCTGTCAGGTCACCACCCACAATCCTGAGGATCCATCACCTATCAGTTAGTGCTCCACCCCACCCCACCAGAGGCTGGTAAAACAGCTACAGAGATATTATCTTCTTGGGGGAAATATGCACCTATAGCAAGGATATTTCTGCTCTACAGAGAACATGTAGTTGAGAAAACCTCAGGTGCTAATTCTAAGATAGAGGCAGTGAGGGTCAGAGAGAAGCTAGGCCAGCACCTGGCCTACACTGGTAAAGCCTCTACCCTAGAGAGAAACTTGAACTGAGCTTGGGACAGAAGACTGGGAAGTCACTCAAGTACGCTGACAGATAGGACATCAACAAATACCACTTTAATGGCAGTTTCTGACTCCTTAGCATATCCTGTTCACCAGACCCTGCCTCAAACACACTGCCCAATAATTTAATCACCACAGGAATGAGGGACTAATATCTTGCTTTACATATTAAGAAACTGATGCCCAGCAGGTTAACAATCACACAGTAAGGTGAGGATTCTGCCAAGCAGTCAGGTTCCAGGATCCAGGTGATGACTCACTTCCCATGGCTGAGAGCAGGACCCAAGCAGGTGGGGAGAGCTGTATGAGGAGGCCACAGGCTGCAGTGGCTGTCTCTTATACACATCTAGATGTGTATAAGAGACAGGGACAGTGACCTCTGTGAGCAGAGTACCAATAGCATGGAAGAACTGTGGAGCTCAGTCAGGAGTCTTCTGTGGAAGCAAAAGAGAGATGTGAGTTAGCCTGCCAACTACTATGCAGTAGAGAGTCTTGGAGGAGTGGACATCTTGGTAGGGAGGCTACAGGGACAGTGAGCACACAGATGCAAGGGACCTGAATGATAAAAGGAAGCAGAAATCCTGGGTCATGTGCCAGATCTCTAGCAACCACGTGAGTGTTGGTGGCAAGTGCTGGGAAAATGAAGCACAGGNTGNAGATGTTATATGCCTGGAAAAGCAGGTGAGAAGAGACCCCAGCAAGCCACCAGGAGCCAACATGAAGCTTGAGAAGGGAGGGCACTAGGGACCAGCACGGCCCTGCATCCAATAATAGCACTTCTCAGTTGCCAAAGCGGAAGTCATGGCCCTCTGAGCTATGTCCAATCAAGCCAGGTCCAAATGACACACAACCTTACAGGCATATTCAAGTCCCCAGTAGCACTAACCCTCCTGTCATAGAAACTCCACAGGTGGTGCCACAGTGACCTTTCCAAATACAGCTTTGAATTTATCCTGCCCCAAGGGAGAGATGTTTCCCAAGTCACCTCATATCATGTCACCAGGGTTGTGGGTATCCCTGACTAGTTCTCAGGCTGGGAAGGTGCAGTCCTCATATGAGTCTGACCCCTCTCATCTGCATGACAGTGCCCAGAAGAGCTGGTTTCTCTGCTTGCCTTTGTTCCCATTAACTGAGAACAGCACCGTGGCCCCTTCTCTTTAGAGCACTGGGGGCCGGTCTCTCAGCTCTTGCCTAGAGGGCAATGCTGAAAGTACAAGGAACCTTCTCTCAGCTCTAGCTTGCAGCAGAACATCCTACATAGAAACTAAACTTGAAGAGCAAATTAAAGGGGGAAGGGGAAGGGGAAGACTCCTCCCAAGTCTCCAGAGGGCCCCCATCCCTTCTCTGAACGCTTCTGGGTTTTCCTTTGGTGCCATCACTCCTAAGGAAGATGGAGATAAAAGCAAAGCAACTCCAGATGCNTTTCTTCCCCTTGGGTTCCCAAAATGCTTTTGCTTTCCTGATGAAGACGACACTCTTTCCTGCTTCCTTCTGGTCTGCTTCCCAATCATGCTATTGAGAGAACAGCCATTACCAGACCAAGGACCCAAGCTGGAGATGAAAAACCACACTTTGATGTACCAGAGTAGAGCTGGCAGAATGGCCTGCTGTCCTGGCCCCAGGATGCTCTCCTGTCAGTAAGGGGAGCCAGGGGCTGAGAAAACAGATTTGGGAGACAGCCAAAATGCATCATTGGGGCATGAGTGGAGGGTGAAAAAGGAAGGCAGCTGACTAGGAGGCTGTGAGGGGTTTAGGACGGGAGCAGGAGCACCCAAGAGAGAAAAGTAGAGAGGAGCCAGGAGCACTCAGACTAAGCCAAGAAGCCACTAGGCTGGCACAGGCCAAAAGCAGGGCCTACTGAGACACTTGGACTGACATAACCAGATTAATAAAAATGGACTAAATTTAAGTATAAGAGCTAGTCAACAATATGCCTGAGCTAATGGCCAAGCAGTTGCACTTAATATAAGCTTTTGAGTTATTAATTTATAAGTGGCTGTGGGACCGTTGGGTGGGCTGGACCACATGGGGCCTGGCGGGACCCAGACAAAACATTCACCTACAGACATAACCATCGGGTGGTAACCTCAACAAATGTTAGGTTGTTAAGGATTAGAAGAGCTACTTCAGAGTTAGGGGGAGA
>LZPO01044390.1:587697-610026 GCA_001675575.1 Neotoma lepida
CAGTTGTACATTGAATGTTTTAATAATAATAATTTTTAAAAAATTATAAAAAAAAAAGAAAGCAGGCTGAGCAAGCCATGGGGAACAAGCCAATCAGCAGCACTCCTCCATGGCCTCTGCATCAGCTCCTGCCTCCAGGTTCCTGCCCTGTTTGAGTTCCTGTCCTGACTTCCTTTGATGATGAATAGTGATATGGAAGTGTAAGCCAAATAAACCCTTTCCTCCCCAAGTTACTTTTGGTCATGGTGTGTTATCATAGTAACCCTAANCAGCATGTGGTGCATGCCCTTAATCCCAGCACTCAGGAGGCTGAGGCAGGTGTATCTCTGTGAGTTCAAGACCAGCCTGAACTACAGAGTGTGACCCTGTTCAAAAACAAAGAAACAACAAAATACATGAAATCTCAAAAAAATTAATAAAAACATATTTTTTAAAGGGTGGAAGACCAAGAAGGCTGACCAGAAAAACCCAGCTGGGCTCCCACACAGGCTATCAGAGTGACCTATGCAATGAACAGGCATCAGGGAAAGGAGATAGTAGCTACAAGACATGGTTGGAGCTTCTGGACAGCTCAGCATGTGGCAGCTTATGGGAAGCTGAGCAAGAACTCACCCACATGCTACAAAGTGCCACAGGGTCAAAGCTTCTATGTGCAGTACCCTTCCAGAACACACTTGGGACTTCTTCATAGGTTATGTGTTTATGTACTTCAAAATACCCTTTATAATAAAATGTGAATGTGAATAAGTGCTTCCTTTCTGGGAGCCACTCTGAGGAGGGGTTGTGAGAACCCTGACTTGTCACCGGTCAATCAGAAGTTCCAGAGGTCCAGACAAAAAACTGGGCCTGACATGGAGGTCATATTAAAGACAGAGCTCTTAGTCTAGGGATCTATCATGCTCCAGGCAGACAGTATCCAATTGGACAGGATCAGAGGACACTGCTGATGTCTGGTGCAGAGCTGATTGCTTGCACAGTAAAATCTCGCCACCCTCTGAGGATGANGTCATGAGGGAAGAGTAGGAAAAACTGAGTCTGAGTTGGTGTTTTCTGCTTCATCTCTCCTCTTCCTGAGCGCAATCCCATTCCTACCACCAAGAAAAGGTTCCTATCTTTTCTCTTTCCCCACCTCTACAACTTTGACCCTGCATTATGAGAAAGCTTTAACCCCACTTTAAAAACCTGCACCGCCTACACCACCTGTCCCTACATGTCCCTCCAGCCCCACCTTCAAATCTCCAACTAGATAATGATATGGTCCCTTCCACTGAGGGGTAACAGTATGTGACNAGACAACATAACTCTCTCTACAGCTCTACCAAGCAGGTGTTCCCCAACTGTCTTTTCATCATACCTTCATAGGAAAGGTCCTCTTGCCCTCCATGGCCCTACTGCCCTCCAGCTTTCCAAATAATGACAGAACTCATACTGCATGTGGACTTCAGCCACACATCTTTCTAGCAAGTCACAGATACAGTAACTTCAAAGGACAACATCTGTTGTGCCTTACTTACTCTCCTTCCTGTCCCTGGCATCTTCCACAGCCATACACATAAAGCAGGTTCCTGGCAAAGCCTGCCTGAAGAAGCATAGAAGGTCCCTGCTTCTCAGGTAACAACAGTGAGTTCTTGCCTGTATGGGGAAAGCTTCCGAGCATCACACTGAAAACAAGGATGCTTTTAACCTCATACCCTTAAGTAGCCAAACGGCCACAAAGAATACAAGTTAAGCCCATGCAAGCAAGGCATGTCATCAAACTCCTAAAAGGAGTTTTGTTAAACAGGATAAACATCAATGTAAATGTTGGCACCCTCAATGCCACCTTCCTCTGGGGTTGGGGGACATTCCAAATGCAAGCTGGTGTTTCTTTTAGAGCTTTCAGATGCCAGGTCCTCTCATCAGGGCTACACATCTAGAAAATAAGGATGTTAGCTCTCTTTCCACTGAGGACACTTTAAAGACAACTTTTTAATAAAGAAAAATTCCATTTCATATAAACCTCTCCATAAAAAGACCACAGGGCATGTTTGCTTGTGAGAACGGTATTCTAGGTCCTATGCCATTCTTCCTAATTCAGGCTAGCATGTCTTCCAAATACTTTTGAATGACTGAAGGTCCCCGATGCAGTAGCTGCCTCCCTGCTGGGGCTGAACATCCTCTCTCCTTCAGCCCCTGGAACTTTTTCAAAGACTTGCTTCCTGCAATGTTCATTCCAATCAGGTTATGAACATGCTACCATCACTATCTAAAACAAGATATATAAGAGCCTAGACCATTGCATTTTGAATTCCATCAGTCTGCTCTCCTTTAAACAAAACTTCCTTAGAGAGTCATCTATATCTAATGCCCCAAATGTCCCTTCTCTCCACTGCTACAAAACCCCACCAAAGTCACTGATCAAAGCCTGCCTCTCATCAAATCCNAGGACGTATTTTTCCAGACCCCTAAGACTGAAAAGTACCTGATCACTGGATTCCTGGCCACCGGATCTTCCTGCTTGCCTTCTTCTTCAGTAGCCCCACTTCAGTAGCACAGTCCAGTATCTCCTCCCCTGTGGACCCCTTGCCAAGAGTCCCTACCAGGACCTACCTCTGCTCTTCTGCATCCATATTCACTGTCCAGCCTATGATACGAAACACCAGCTATACTCAAAAAGACACTTAAATGTGCATATCTGGCCTAACCTTTCCTGAGCCTGTCCTTGAATTTCCATTTCTATACAAATCTCTCATTCAGATGACTAATCATAAAAACAATAAGCTAAGCAAACTCTCTTAAATACTGCTAGTCAGGTACTATTCCAGGCCTTCTTCATTAGCTCAGCATATTGGCTCAACAACCACTTGAGATAGTTGTTTTCTCTCTCTCTCTCTCTCTCTCTCTCTCTCTCTCTCTCTCTCTCTCATTGTTGTTGTTGTTGTTGTTGTTGTTGTTGAGACAGGATATCACTATGTAGTCCTGTTAGGCCCCGAACTGCACCCTTCATGTTGGGATTAAAGGTATGCACCACCACGCCTGGTCAAGACACAAATTCTATTCTCCCTGAACTAAGGATGAAAAACTGAAGCACAGAAAAATTAAATAGCTAAGCGGTGGCACACTGACCCCCAGTTAGTGTGTGGTATGATTTCTGGGCAAGATCTCAGGCTTCATTTTCCAAATCTCAAGTCCTAATCCCTACCCTAAACATACAACCTTCCCAGGCTTCCTACCCTACCAACATGGCACTACCCCAAGCTAAAAGTCAGAAGACTCAGTTCTAAACAACATGGTGTGATTATATTATTTCAGTATCCTTTTTTATGAAAGCACAAAAGCACTATAATAGTCTTTGCTCAAAGTCAGTCCTTTCAATGAGTATAAATGCATGCTAAGTGGTAAGAAGGTGTTAGCATCCTCTAATTGGAACATCTTCCTCTGTCAGGAATATAAAAAACAATGGTGCACCTCACAGACCAAGCATTTTACACAGTGATGAAACCACCTCTCCCTCTTGCTGGGGCCCCAACCCGGTGATTGGGCTTCTACCCAGGGCCTCCTCACTGGTCTCCACTNTCACTCTAGCCTGCAGCAGTGGAGTGAGGGGGATGAGTGTAGCATGCTATAGAGGATCTGTCTGTGCCACTGACTGTGTGACCTTGAACAAGCACCTCACAGTTTCCTGCTTTGGCAGCCCCATCTATAACACAGGGGTAACAGCAAGAGGCTGTAAAGACAGGTCAGCAGGTAGAGGTGCTTGCTCACAGGACTGACAATCTGAGGAGCTGTCTTCTGACTTCCACATTGTCTACACTTACACATATATACGTAAAAATAAAATAAATGAATAAAGANGTTGAACAGGAATAAGGTTCACCTTTTGGGCTGTCAGTTGGTTGAGCCTACACACACGAAGGAACAGCCTGGCACATGACAAGCTCCTAAAAATCCACAAGCCAGAATGATTCTTTTGAAAGATAAACGAGATCATGTCCTTCCCTATCAGGTTCAAAACTCTCTAAAAGGGAGAGGGGGAGGGGGAAGAGCAGGCAGGCCAGCCCTCCTAAGACCTCCCATCACTCCNGGATTAAAATTTAAATCCCTAACCACAGCCTCTACACTCCAGCAAGAAGCAGCCCTCCCCACCTCCCCAGCCTCATTTCCTGCCACTCTCCTCCCTTTCTGACCACAATGGCAAGCTGATGTTAACAACACATGTCAAGGCCTTTACCCCAGAGTCCCCTCTGCCTGGAAGGCTGCATCAGGCTGTAGCCAAACACATCCCCACACTCCTTGGACACCTATGCTGTCTCCTTCCACCTACCCCTTCTTCCTCTGCCCTTCAGGGTACACAGACATTAGAGTCTAGTCTTGCTTACCATTCCACTGTTCCCATACTGAGAACAACAGGTGAGCAAAACTAGCCTTATCAGGTTCAGTANGACAGCAACCTGGAGCACAGGTACCACCGATGAGAAAGAAAAAAAAATCACTGACCTACAGCCAACAGCTTCCACTCCATTCTTCAACATAAATACCAGGCACCTTCAAGCTACTTTCATTTGCTTCCTGCTTCTTCTGCACTCAACCCTTCATGCCTGAAACCAAAGTCATTGGCATACATACTCCTAGAGCACCACATAAGGATAAACACTGGGAGGAACAACAGGCAGTATTAGCAAATCGTTTAAAAGAAAGCAACAACTACTCGATATTAATGATCCTAACTGCAGTGGAAGGCAAAGTAAAGCTCTCTNCTGGCCTGGTTACTGTACCTTCTTCATCCATTCCTTGAGAAAGACAGATTCCTTGAGAAAGACAGTCACTAAGGGATAGGAAGAAATCTTTTTTTAAAAAATTTATTTATTTTATATGTATTGGGGGTTTTGCCTGCATGTTTCTGTGTAAGAGTGTCAGATCTTGAAGTTACAGACAGTTGTTAGCCGCCATGTGGGTGCTGGGAATTGAANTCGGGTCCTCTGGAAGAGCAGTTAGTGCTCTTAACTGCTGAGCCATTTCTACAGCCCCAAGGAAGAAATCTTGATTAATCTAGTGCAATGGTTCTCAATCTGTGGGTCATGACCCCTTTGGGGGTTGACCCTTTCACAGGGGTCACATATTAGATATCCTGCATATCATATATTTACATTATAATTCATAACAGTAGCAAATTTACAGTTATGAAGTAGCAACGAAAATAATTTTATATTTGGGGGTCACTACAATATGAGGGCTGCAGCATTAGGAAGGTTGAGAATCACTGATTTAGTGGATAATTTATAAGTGAAACTGTCGCTAGTTATTTATCCTACTTCATATACTATGAACATATTAAGTAAAGGGTTTTAAGCCTAACTAACCATTTCCCTCATACCAAACTGTGGACTTTGGAAACTCTTACATTAGAAAGTGACACACACACAAAAAAAAAACATCAAATTTTCCAGTAGAATTGAATCTCTCCAAGTTTTCATACTATGTTTGATCATTTCCCTAACATCTGTATCACTTCACTGACTACAGTCTCCAAAAGTTGCTTCTANATAACCTCCTAGATATTTAAATATTCTCTGGTCCTATGTTTTTAGATGGCTAGTCACAGCACTCAAGGCAATAAATTCCAGTTCTTAAATACAACCTACTGATAAAGGAATTTGGGATTAAAAAATTATGAGCAGGTCCTCCTTGTGCCCATGTATAAATAAGAATCCTGCTGTTACACTGTTAATGGAAACTTTAAAACACTATTATTTCAAAAGCTGGCACAGGTCTATAATTCCAGACACTGGGGAGCCTAAGACAGGAGGACTGAAAATTTGAGGCCTATCTGGGCTACATAGAGAGTGAGTTCAAGGCCAGCCTGGGCAACTTAGTGAGACCATTTCTCAAGGCTGAGATATACCTCAGTGGTAAAGCACTTGCCTAGCGTGTGCCAGGCTCTTGGTTCACTCCCCAGTACCAGAAAAAAACTATATTAAAAATTATATATGTATAATTTCATATATAATGTATAATTATTATATAACTGAGCAGTGGGGTACAGAGCAGAATGAGGCTGAGCCTATTCTGTGTGCCTTTGGGATGAATTATGCACACATGAATTGCCTGCCTTCCTGAATGTATTATATGCATACTTAAGTTTTTAAACCTAAAAGCTAAAGTTTCATTCTTTTGCAAATATTATAATTTTATCTAAAAATGTTAGTGCTATTAAAGTGACTAATAAGGCAAACTGTCCGTGGNTTTTTGTACTGTAGAGTTCAGCACTGTGACTCCAGAGAGAAGGTCTAGCACATGACCAGTTGGAAACTGTTCATTCACAGGACAAGATGGGCTGAAATGATTTTTTATTCCAAAAATTCTAAAGCAGTCTAAATGCTTTACGGCATATAAACTCACAAAGAAGTGGATTTGCCTATGAGCCAAGATGTGTTTTCAGGGTGATGTTATTTCTTGGTAGCTAATCTTCCTGCCTTGGCCTACCAGTGATGACTGGATGAATACATCATGGAAGATAGACGTCACTAATTTCTCTCTTCACCATTGTCCTTGCAGAAAGGTCTCCTTGGATCCTTCCAACTGGAGCTTCACAGCTGANGCAGACTAACTGAATGAGCCCAGTTTCTGAAACCCCTTGACATCTAACAGGCATGGAGAACGCATTCCTTTCGAAGCCTGTGAATTCCACCTCTCCACCACTGTGGGATCACAGCACCCAGCCCAGTATGTCTCGTGCAATATTTATCAAGCCCCTGTTGTGGGGTGCCCACGCTGTGAATCTACCCCTTGGAAGAACCTGTACCAAGGGACCATTAATTCTCTCATTCCAAAAGGAGNTGTACCAACCAACCTTCTGCCTCCCTTTTCTTCTCTCTTTCTCTCCAGGGAACCCTCTCAAGCAAAAAAGAAGTTTCATCCCCGAGAAAGGAAGAAACAGCTAGCTTTTACAAACAGCTTAGAAACTGCTCTTGAGACAAACAGTTTTGGAAGATGTAGCTTCCTTTCAAAGGTCCAAAGAAAATTGATACATTATTTCTATTCTCAGTAAAAACTACTGTTTGGTCATCTTAATTACGGCACCTAACAGTAAAAAAGCAAGTTTGCTATCAGACCACTTTTCATTATACTTCCAGAATGGAATGCAATAATGGTTTTCACAAGAAGGAAAAAGATGCCCTCATCAGAAGTAACAACCCAAACCTGCTAACTGAAAACATTAACGTCCATCCAAACAGACACAGCGGGGCGGATACTCCCCTCATAAATCCCGAAAGGAATACATTTTTGGTCGCCGACAGTCAAGTCCTGTGCCACTATAGTCTAGCGTCCACAGCCCCATCTGACACCTTCTCTCGCACACAGTCACCACACGGTGATTTTCCTACTACCTATGCGAGCGCGTCAAAATTCACCTCCAGTCCCTAATGTCCCAGATGACTCCCACAGCCGCAGACGCCGGGCAATCGGGGCACTCGGAACTTCGCCACCCAGGCGCACGGTGCCCCATGTGGACTCGGAGTCCTCGGGAGGGACACGGACCACCAAAAATCCGCCTCCTTTACCCGAATCACAGTGTCCACTCCCTGGGAGCGCAGTGTCTCCTTTGCAGGACACAAGGTGCTCTCCACAGGGCACAGCCTCCCTTATGTNGCGTATAGGGTTAGGGTCTCCCTCCTCGGAGCACAGAGTACCATCTGCAGGTTACAGAGTTCCCTCCCTGTGACGCATTCTCACCTCTGCAGGGCACTCGGTCCCCCTCCTCTGGGCGCAGCCTCCCCTCTGCCAAGCACATGGTCCCTTCTGCAGGGCACCAAGTCCCCATCCCCTGGTACATCTTCCCGTCTTTGGAGCACAGGGTTCCCGGCCCCGGGGTTCAGCCTCCTTTCTGCTCGGCACAGGTCCCCTTTGGACCAGAGGACACGGGATCCACTCTCTGGACGCAGCCTCTCCTCTGCCAAGCACATGGTCCCTTCTGCAGGGCACAGGGTCCCCATCCCCGGACGCAGCTTCAGAGTGACACAAGGTGTCTCCTCCCTTCTGCCGGGAACAGGTCCCCTCTCTAGGATACAAGGTCTCCATCCCCGGGCGCAGCTTTCCCCCTGCAGGGCACAGGGTCCCCATTCCGAGGCGCAGCCTCCCCTCTGCTGGGCAAAGGTCCCCTCCNGGGGTACAGGATCCCCTCCCCAGAGCTCAGATCCCCTCCGCCCGGCACACGGTTCACCTCCCCGGGCGCAGCCTCCTCTCTGATGGGCACAGGTTTCCTCCCTGGAGTAGAGGGTCCCCTCCGCGGGCACAGCCTCCTGTCCGGGAGGCGCACTCTCGGCTCACCGCGGCGCAGCGCATCCCACGCGGACGCGGCGCCTCCAGGAGCGGACAAGCCGTCTTGGGCGCAGCCTCCTCCCGCAGCGCAGCGCAGCGCATCCGAGAGGACGCGGCCCGCCCTCCCCGCACCGCCCGGGATGCGCCAGCAACCCCGCAGCCCGCCGCGGGCCCGGGGCCGGGGTCTATAGGGTCTGGGGTCGGTGGTCAGGTTCGCACCCGCCGGCGCTGCGCGGCCTCAGCCACCTGCCCCGCGCTTACATAAACGCGGCCGCCCGCGTCCCCGCCGCCTTACCGCAGGTCACGCTGCGCCCGCGGGCCGCCGGCGCCTGGCTCTGGGCGCTGCGGCGGGCTCAGCTGGCCCCGCGGCCCCGGCCAGGAGCCCCCTCGCCGCCGCCTTCAGCCTCAGCCACCTCAGCCTCAGCCGCTGCCTCAGCCTCTGCTTCAGCTTCAAGCTTCAGCGCCGGCGGCTCCGCCCCCTCTGCTCGCCCCGCCCCAGCCGCCGCAGCCGCGCGCGCGCATGCAGGGGTGGAGTCAGCGCCCGACGTCGACGTGCGCGCGCCCGCGCCTCCTGCCCCGAGCTGGCGTGCCTGCTTGCCTACGGCGGGGAACCGCGAGGGCTAGCGGTTAGAACCAAAACAGGTTTCGTGTCGCTAGGCAGGCTCGAAGGGGAAGGGAGCCTCGGCCACGCACTGAGAAGATCGACGGGGGCGGGATTCTCGAACTCGCACTGAGGAGACCCGAGAGAGCGAGACCCTCAGAGGGGAGCTGAGTTTGACAGGTGGGACCAAGAACCCTGGAGATTCTGTAAGAGCTGAGAACTGGGCAGGGAGCCTCNGAAGAGGCTCCTNCTCTGAGAGGAGCCNTTGAAGTACGACAGTGACTGCCACGCTGGAAGACCCACTGCATCTAGTGCGTGGTACCACGNAATCCTGCAGGAATCATCCCTGGGCCTTCCTCTACTTTTGAGAGATGGCCCTGGTCACNCTCACCTCCGTAGACGTTGAAAATAAGTAGGCAGAGGACCAGGGACATGATTTTGTGAAGCAACGTGTCTAGTGTTGGTCCCTGGGAGAGTCTAAGGAACTAGAAATGGTAGTAGGTTTTTAACTTAGACCCCAGGGTCAAGTTCAGACCCTGCCACTTCCTAGACATACCAGACATCTCATTTACTCGCTCTGCCTGTTTCCTCGTTTGTTTTAAAAATAAAAAATAATAAAAGAGAAAGGACTAGTAAAAGATGAGCTCAGGTAAAGTATGCTAGGATGTAGCAGCATTCTGTATAGCCTCTCAGCTGACGACCTCACCCTAAGGTACTATGCCATAATGGGACCTGAAGAGGTCCAGAATCAGGAGCATAANCTGCCCGCAGGAGTAGTGCTGCATCAGGTTACCTCTGCTCCCATCTCTTGGCATAATAGAAGAACCTGTCCCTCGGACCAGCCCTCCAATGAGTTCTTCAGCCTTCCTCAAGGCTGGGCACCAGGCAGTCTCTACAGGGGTACTTGTGGGCAAGTAAGTAGAAATCATCATTCTTGGAATGCCTGCTAGGACTTCGACCTTAACATGCAAATTTGTGCATAAGGACAGTGTGTCTGTTTCTGGGTATCAGACTATCCCAGAACTTAATCACTTAAACAGTCATGGTTGGCAAACAGCAGCTTATGCTGTGTTCAGCTGGTTTGGTTCATCTCTGCTTCATGGGTGATCTCACCCCCATAGGCCATGTGTTACCTACCCACTGTTAGTAAGCTGGCTCATGTTGGTTGCTTCTCATAATGGCTGTGGTCTACCCACAAGAGAGCAAGTTCCAGCACACAGGGCCTTCCCAGCCACTGCACGAATCACCTGTTTTCCTGTGACTCACTGACACAAGTAAATATGAGAGCCAGGGATGTAGACAAAGGAAATACGTTCAATCAGAGGCCATCACTTTGGCAGACCTTTGGTTCGTCTTGGACTGTTATAGCAAAAATAGACCTATGCCAGTCTCATCCAGGAGTAGCTAGGATAGTCTATTTCTCTGCTGTGTATACTGCCAAAAAACTAGCTTGAAATGGGGATAACAGGACACATAAACAGAGACAAGAAAATGACATTCTAATGGCCTCTCGGGTGTCTGGTGGTATCATATGCATGGGTGGGTCACTTTCATAGTCTAGAAGTAGATCTTGTCAGGATACCTGACAAATAGCGTACCTGGGAGACGGTCCAGTGTAAGGAGCATGTATGTTGGGCCTGAAATGTGCNAACCCATTATGTCACATAGCAATGAGACTGGACAGATTGTTCACCTCCCATCTATAGGAGAAATGTGTATCCACCTGATAACCTGGTCCATCACTGATGACCAGAAAGACTTGATGGTGGAGTCTTAGGAACCATAATCGATACAAATGTGAGTTATGGGATCCCGGAAATACAGTCTCTTGGAAGAAACAGGAGGCCTGTGGCATNTGAGCTGCTCGTTTAGNATGCTCGAGGATGGTGTTGAGGGTGCCCAAGGTGGAGGAAAGAGTATTTTTCACNCCAGGAATTAGGAGAACTGCTGCCAATATTCCTTTGGCATCATCTTGATAGGCCCCCTTAGATCTTACACCCTTCCTAAACTACCAGGAGGTGAAATATATTGAGCGATTAAGCTGCAGGGGATAAACAGATCTGTGGCCTGCTTTTGTCCACTTCCAAACCTAAGAAATAATTTTACAATTAGCATTGTAATGGGGAGTGAAAATATGCAACAGGCTTATGTGGTCTACGAGGCTTAAAATATTCTCCATCTGGCCCTTTACATAAAAAAATAAAAGCCAAGTAGGAGCTACCTTTATAGCTGGGAGTTAGATCAGCACCATCGAAGTATGTGGGCTTCTAGGGAAGAGAGCAAGTAAAGTAGTAAGGAATGATGGCTGATGAGTACCAGCTTCAGTGCAAACGCTGGGGCCCAGGTTAGATGCAGAGAGCTCAGGTCAGGTGGAACTAGAAAGAGTTGTTTTGGGAAGTAGATCTCAGTAAGACTAAGAAGGATAGATTGATGCCACAGCCTGAGGGGAGGGGGAGGATCAGAAGTCACAAAAAGGACTGCCAGCTGGTGCTGGAGGAGATGGCAGTATGTGTTGCAGCAGGGGGAAGATAGAATCCAAGGTCCTTCTGGGCTCTGTTGAGTGTGCACGTCTGTCAGATGCTCAAACAAAACTATCAGGAAGGTAGGCAGCAGCACACAAGGGAGCAGAATCAGAATGAGGTCATCCATTTAAGACCCAAGAAAGTGGAAGAGGTCACCAATCACCTAAAGAGAGTGGAGAGAGGAGAAGAGAGAAGCTAGTACAAAGGAGGACCCCAGAGACGGGAGCCAGTGGAAGAAAAGATGAAAACCCACTGGACTTGAAAACAGGAGGTTATAGTGACCTTGAAAATTCAGCGGTGTATTGGGGACACTATCAGCTACAAAGGGAAAACTTCAAATCTCATGGCCCATTTTCTTGAGTTGTATTTTTGTGGTGCTGGAGATCAAACCCTGGCTCCCATGGAGCATTCTACCACTGACTCACACTCTGACCTCAAAACCTAAGAAGAATGACAAAGTATCAACTAACTTCACTAATAAAATGCAAAATGATTACAGAACCANAGAAGAGTTACAGAACTCAGCAAACTAAACTCCAGTCACAAATAAAGTAACAATGTCATGTCCAAGTTACATTTTCCCCCCAAGAACAGGACTTTGTGTTAACACTTTTACTAATCCCATCAAAACGTGGGGCAGCATTGTATAATTATCTCAGTAGCTGCAGACAGGGGTTTTGAGAAGCCAGCTTTGGTGGACCAGGCCTGTAATCCTAGTACTAAGCAGGCTGAGGCAGGAGGATCACTGCAAGGCTGAGGATAGCTTGGGCTACAGAATGAAACCCTATCTCAAAAAGGAAAAAAAAAGGAATAAAAGGGTTCTAATAAAATCCAGCATCATTTCTCTTTGGAGAACTTGTAAATGGAGGCAGAGCTTTTCTGTCCCGACTGCCTGGTCCCAAATAAACACACAAAAGCTTATATTACAAAATGCTTGGCCAATAGTCAGACTTATTACTAACTAGTTCTTACATTTAAATTAACCCAATTCTATTAATTTATCTATTGCCACGTGCCCCGTGGCTTTACTGGTCCTCTGGCATCTTGCTTCTTGGGAGGCTCACTGGCGTCTCTCCCGACTCTGCCCTTCTTCATCCCAGTCCTCAGTTTGATCGTCCCACCTAACTTTATCCTGCCTTGCTATAGGCCAAACAGCTTCATTAGTAACCAATGAGAGTGATATGTAGTGTGCACAGAGTACAGAAGGGTCATCCCACCGCAAGAACTACTCTTGGAAAAGTGAGAATAGAAGAGAGCTCCCTTAATCTGAGGAAGGCTGTATTAGAATTCTCTAAAGCAGCCTGTGGGTCACAACCTCAAATGACCCTTTCACGGAGATGACCTAAGATCATCAGGAAACACACAAATTTACATTACGATTCATAACAGCAGCGAAATTACAGTTACGGAGTAGCAACAAAAATAATTTTATGATTGGGGGTCACCACAACATAAGGAACTGTGTTAAAGGGTCACACAACATTAGGAAGGCTGAGAACCACTGCCTTAAAGGAACAAGCTGATAGAATAAATATATATTACTGTCTGGGTTTGCTTTCTGTTGTTATGAGAAACACCATGACCAAAAGCAACTTAGGAGAAGAAAGAGTTTATTTCAGCTTATACTTCCAGGTATACAGTCCATCANTAAGTGAAATCAGGGCAGAAACCATGGTAGAATGCTGCTCACTGGCTTGCTCTGTGTTTCTACACAGCTTCCATTTTTATACAGCCCAAGACCCCCTGCCTAGTACCTCTAACAGTGGGATGGGCCTTCATATATCAACTAGCAATCATGATAATGCCCCACAGACATGCTCACAGACCAATCTGGTTGTGACAATTCTACTGAGATTCCCTCTTTCCAAGTGATTCTAGATTATATTAAGATGAACAAAAGCAAAACGACAATTACAAAGACAACTTATTAGACCAACGTACACACTACATGCTGGGTAGTCCAACAATGACTGGTTGCACACTGGAGAGTCTGAGAATCTGCTAGATGCTTAGTCCATGGGGCTGTATGCCTCAGAGGTCTCCTTTTGACACTGAAGGCCTGAGGGATTCCTGGAGAGCCACTGGGCTTAAGTCCACGTTGGAAGGCAGAAGAAGCTGGGCTCTGATAAAAACAAAGGATAGCAACAGCAACATCTCAGGGAGAAAGGTAATCAGGCAAAAAAGCAATAGCTTTTCTCTCTGACCTCCTTATATCTGAGCTGCCATTAGAAGGTACCCACACTTGAGAAAGATCTTCCTCCCTCAAATCCTTCCAAGAAATACCCTTACACACCCACTCAGAGGCATATCTCTCAGTTGATTCCATCCAAACTGACAACCGAGGGGAACCATCGCAAAAGCTGTCTATGAAAACACCCGAAACAAAATGCCAAGAATATTCTCTGAATTAGACGCAAGATAGGAATGTTATTCTTCCCCAAACTGCAACTCCCAGAGTCTGGTCAACCCAGCAAGACAGACATGGAATGAAATATGTAAAGGTAGAAATGGCTATGGCCACATATGCAGAAGTTTTCATCTACAAGTGAACTAATGAAAAGACAAGGTTGCAGAGTTTAAAGCTGGCATGCACCACTCCAAAATGGTTTTCTATGAATCAACAGCAAGTGTGTAATTTAAGATTCAATTTTAGGGGGCTAGAGAGATGGCTCAGTGGCTAAGAGCACCTGTTGCTCTTGCAAAGGACCTGGGTATGAGTCCCTGCACCCACATGGTGGGTCACAAACATTTGTAACTCCAGTTCTAGGGAATCCAGTGCCCTCTTCTGACCTTCACACGCACGTGATGAACATACATACATGCAGGCAAAATATGCATAAAATAAAATTAATAAATCTAGCCAGGCNGTGGTGGCACACACTCTTAATTCCAGCAGTCAGGAGACAGAGGCAGGTGGATCTCTGAGTCTGGGGCCAGCCTGGTCTACAGAGCAAGTTTCAGGACAGCCAGGGCTATACAGAAAAACCCTGTCTCAAAAAACAAAAAACAAACAAAAAAAAAGCAAATCTAATTTTTAAAGTTTAATTTACTTATGTGTCTGTCTCTGTGTGGATATGTACACATGAGTGCAGTGCCTGAATAAGGAAGTTGTGGATGCTAGGAACTGAACTTCAGTCCTCTGCAAGAGCAACAATTGCTTTTATCCACTGAACCATCTTTCCAGCCCCACCCTCAGCAAATAGATATTCAGAAAAACATCACTTTATAGTAACTACAAAAGTATGAATTAAGAATAAACCTAAACAGTATATGATCTATGAGAAGAAAAAGCATTTTTAAAAATCAATGAAAGAGCAACTAAATGTATAGCCAGCCATACATTGTGTTAATGGCTAAGCAGATGTCACTATCAGAATCACTGGGATCCTTTTAAATATTCTACCATGGGTTCCATGCAGCTTGACCGGTTCCAAGATATTCAATGGGAGGCTGAGGATCTAGAATAGCAAGGTGCTTCTAAAGAAGAAAATAGGGCCAAGGATTTGCACTTCNATTAGCATGGTGTACTACTCAGTTACAGACCTTCATGCAGAAGTGGACANAGTGACCAAAGAAAATAGGCCCACACATATGTCGATATATGACAAGGTGTTAGAGGCCAGTGGTAAGAAAGATGGCCAATAAGTGATGCTAGGACATTTGTCCACTTGAGGGGAAATGGAATTAGAGACAAACTTTATACTATGAATAAGAATCAGTTCCGAGTGAGGTCTAAGTTTGCATTTCTCTATTACCAGTGAGGTTGGACAACTTTATATACGTTTCCTTTTGTGAGGTGTCTGTTTTTATATTTTATCCATTTGGTTTTTTATTATATATATATATATATTTTTTTTTTTACATTGCTGCTGGAGTAAGACACACTGCCTTACAAACTAAAGGACTATCACTGCAAGGAACCTGCATCTCCAAACAGTAACTATAAAAGAACTGACCTAACAGACACCACAGATTCTCTGTAGGGTAAACTGAGTAAAGTAGTGGTTTAAAACAGGAATGATGGTGCTGTTGTTGAGTTAGATGCAAAAGTTGGCTTTTTACACAACTTTAAAATGAAGGACCTGAACCAGACAGGAAGATTTTNGGTTTGTTTGTTGTTTATTTGTCTGTTTGTTTTTAGGACAGGGTTTCACTTTGTAGACCTAACTGGCCTGGAACTCACTATGTAGAAAAGGCTGGCCTTGAACTCATAGAGACTGGCCTGCATTTGATTCCTGAGGGCTGGGATTAAAGGNACCACCACCCTGGTCTTTTTTAGTTATTTTAATAACCATGTTAACAGTCTTTCTTGAGACACTAACTAGCAACTGAAGAGGGCAGTGCTTCCTTTTTGCCTCCTCTAAGAGCTGCTCTCAAGTTGGCCTGAGGGANAGTAGATTCTCAATTGGTGTGTAAAGCCTCTTGGGACACACACCACAGTATGTGCAAGGTCCCTATCAGTGGTTTTTAACCTAGAACTTCAGGGTTTAACCAGCTGTTCTATGCAAATCACGTTGTACATACACAGGCTACAGATAGTGCTATAGGAAGTACAGTCTGTGTATTTTTTGTATATTCTTATTGAGACATAATGTACAGAATAGTATACATGTGTTGATAAATTATCCTGAAGCGTACACACCTATGAAAACTGCCAAAGGCAAGGAGCAGACATGACCGCCACTCCAGGATCCAGTGTGTACTAAGCAAGCACTCCTGCCTCTGTCCCCAAGATAACCTTGCCCTGATTTCTACCCCATGGATTATTGATGCCCTTTTTACCCTTACATGAGTGGAACCACACACCAAATGCTCTTCTGTGCCTTGCTTCTTGCATTTAATCCTGTGCAAGCCACCTTCCCTAGGACAGCACCTTTTTGTTATCATGTAGCCACGTCTCATTAAGTTTCCGCAATATATTCAGCTGCTACTGAGGAGGCTTCGTCTGCTGCCTGTTGTTTCTGTTCTGTCTAATCCTTCTATGAATGCTCCCATCCATGCCTCCAGATACACATTCTCATGCTCCAGCTTTGAAACACAAGCGGCAGGAACCCTCCCTGCTCTCGTAGGCAGTGCCAATTTCCCACGTTTTCTACCCGTAAAAAAGCAGACTTCTGGCCACTGTTTGTTGCATCATGACCTGCCCGTGGTCTATGCGCTTACTTCTCTGACAGCCATGGGGCTGAGCATGTTGATGGGCTAACTCTCCACGTGTGCACACTTTTTGGTGAAGGGCTAGGAGGTTGGTTTTTTCCCCTTACTCCACTCTTTGTCTATCTGGACACAGACTCTGGCCACTTGTGTGTGTTATAAATATCTTCTCTCACTCTCTGGCTTGCTTTTTCATAATCTTAATGGCCTCTGATAAATAGGTGTTCTTAATTTCAATGTGATCCAAATCATCTGTCTTTTTTCCTTGTGGTTAGTGTATTTTGTGTCTTGGCTAGGAAATCTCAGCTACTTGTGTGGTCACAAAGATAGGCTACTATCAGCTTCTTGATGTGTCCTTACCATCTTTGAGTTTCCAGCAATAATCCACCTGCAACTTTTTCTCTGCAGTGTGTGAGGTGGAAGTTTAGATTCAGTCTGTTTCTAGTTAGTGTCCAGGTAGCCCATCATTTCTGGCATTGGTACCTTCATAGTAAATCAAGGGCCCATATGTGGCGGTGGTTGTAGCNCCATCCCTCTCCACCAGGGCTACTTTTGGATGTGGTCACCTGTCTGTTTCTGTACCATTACTTGCCTCCTTCAACGCTGAAGCTTATAGTAAATGTTTTGGCCACAGCGTCACCATCTAGCTCTGTTATATATATTTTTTTAACATTTTCTTGGCTGTTGTTTGTATTTTATATTTTCTGAGGACTTGGCTTGTTTTGAGATGGAACCTAACTATGTATCACTGGTTGGCCTGGAAGTTGCTTTAGACTGAGCTGGCTTTGAGCTTATGCCAGTCTGCCACCCTTACCCAGGACTGGAATCATATCCCCAACACTGTGCCCAGGCCCACAGGGATTTTTTTTATGATCTTTCATCAAAACACCTGCTAAAATTTTTATTAGAATTACACTGACATCACCAGGCCTGATGGACAGGCCAGTAATTCCAGATGCTTAGGAGGCTGAGGCAGGAGGATTGCAATCAAGGCCTGTCTAAGATAATTTAAGGCCATCATGGTCAACTTAGACCATGTATCAAAATTTTAAAATTAGGGTCCAGAAGAGATGGCTCAGTGGTTAAGAGTACTGGCTACTCTTACAGAGTACTCGAGTTCCATTCCCAGCACCTACACGGAGGCTCACAACCATCTGTAATTCCATTCTCAAGAGATCTGATACCCTCTTTTCACCTACATGAGTGCCAAGCATGCATGTGGCACACAGATATACACGCAGGGGAAGCACTCATACACATAAGTGAATCTTTTAAAAATGTTTTTCAATTAAATATTAGGAGGCCAGAGTGATGGGTCAGCACTGAAGAACACTAACTACTATTCCAGAGGACCCAGGTTCCAACCCCAGCACCCACANGGTGGATCACAACCCTCTGAAATTACAGTCCCAGAGGCTCTGACATGCCTCTGCAGAACCTAGAGCATGCCTGAGTCTCTAGGTTCAACCCCTAGTCCTGCCAAAAAAAAGTCACATTTTAGTTATAGGCCAATTTTTAAAGAATGAATATTCTCAGACTGTTAAAGGTGCCAATTCATGTTTATCTCTTTCCTTTCCTTTCTTTTTTTTTTTCCTTTCCTTTTTTTGAGACAGGGTTTCTCTGTGTAGCCCTGGCTATCCTGGAACTTGCTCTGTAGACCAAGCTAGCCTTAAACTCACAGAGATCCGCCTGCCTCTGCCTGCCGAGTGCTGGGATTAAAGGCGTGNGCCACCACCGCCCGGCTCATGCTTATCTCTACATTTATTTAAATATTCTTCAGTTTCTCTCATAAATTTCTGTGGAAATATTTTATATATGTAAGAAATAAAAACTAATGATCTGCTGGGCAGTGGTGGTNCACATCTTTAATCCCAGCTCTTGGGAAGCAGAGGCAGGCAGATCTCTGAGTTCACAGCCTGGTCTACCACGTGAGTTCCAGGACAGCTAGAGCTACACAGAGAAACCCTGTCTCAAAAAAAGGATAATGATCCAGTTTGAAAAGTGCCTTAAGTCTACTTAGGTCCAGCTATTGCTGAAGTTCAAATGTTAAGCCAACTTTGCATTCAGGAATAAGCCAACTTGGGACTAGCCTTGGAAATAGCCTAGAATTCCAGTCAGGAGCCTTTCTGCTTGGCTACCCACTCTTGCTTCATGGGCTACTGTGGAGGCATGAGAGTGATGGAGAATCCTTGAAGCTGCAACTGGACCTACTGTAGACTGGCTGCCAAGCACTGCCTGCCCCTGTGCTGTATCCTGACGATGCTATGGCTAGGCCTAGGAGAGGGCTCTCAAGCCCCATTTTCCATGAAGTCATTGCAGGTAGCTCTGGATGTGGTGAAAATAGGTCACTCACTGGACATGAGTCCTTCCTCGGATTTCAGATTTCTCATCAGAGAAGTTACAATGGCCTCAAAGGGAAGTCATCTATTTTAAACAAAGTAGATAAAAATAAAATCTAAACATCAAACTAGACTTCTAAATGAAAATCATTCTTTCAACCACAACTGGGTCCCAGAGGGCCTTCTTACCTGTGGTCAGCTAGTGTTTAAAAGACCTGGATCTAAAGGGGAAAATATCTCCACCTGTCCAACGCCAACCACCACAGGCGCATGCAATAGAGTTACTAATCAGAACTTCAACAAGACTATGCAGGGGAGGGTCCCACTTGATTCGCTGTCACATCACAGGTGGGAGTGAGGGAGAGCCCCCCCCCCCCAGAAATCCCCATGGCAAGGAGAGGACAGCCAGGCCTGCCTGGGAGAGGATTTGGAGAGCTACAGCGCAGCACAGCGTGTACAGGCCCAGGAGCAGGGCCAGCTTCCCTCTAGCTCGCTGGTTCCAGGGCCACATTCCAGAGAGATGAGAGCATTTACAGTCTGTGCATATCTGTTTGAGTCCCATACATACATACATCAGCCCACCTATTTTTGCTTTCAAGAATTCCACTTCTATTTTTGGTGGAATATAAAATCTTTGACTATTTCCCAAAATGGAAAAACAGATTTCCTTCCTTGACTGTCTGGTAATATCTTCGTTTCATTTGGTCTGTGCTGACAGGGAGCTTGTGAACCCCTCCCCATCTCCCAAGTGGCAGCTGCCTGGGTACACCATACAGATGGCTTTCTCAAGCCCTACTTGCCAGTATCCCATTGGTGGACTTGAGTAAGGGTGTCAGGTGTGCCCACTACTCCGCTAAAGCAGCCCCTCTGTGAGGATCCAGCCCTCTAGCCCCAGAACCTACCTATCACATGCTGGGTGGGTAGGTGGGTGTTAGGGGTAAAAGGAAGAAGGGAGGAAGGTGTGGGGGGAGAAGGGGTATCCCCACCTTGTATGGACTGCAGGATATGAGGTAGACACTGGAGGGGAGAGGGGTTCTTGTAATGAAGTTAATAATCAGAACTTCAGCAAGAATCAAGAGTGTGGGAGGTAGGGGTGTCTCGGTTCAGCCATCATCACCTTAGGGCTGGAGATGAGGGGGAGCCAGGAATAGGTGGCTCAAACCCCTGCCATGCTGCTAAAAGAGGAAATGCCCAGCAGCTTGCCAGTCTCATGTTGTATGAGACAAGAGGGCTTAAGCTCAACGAGGAGACCTGTTCCTAGAGAGTAGCGGGGCTCAGAGCTGTAGCCGATGTCTCCTCTCGGTTCATTTACCAGAAAAGCCNGCTCCTCCATCCAATCTCAGCAATACNCAGCCCTGTCCACCCCGTTGCCAGACCCTCTGCTCACCAATCACTAATTTGGTTCATTAACATGCAATTTACATACAGTAAACACAGGAGTCTAAAGTCAGTTGAGTAATGTCTGACAAATAGAAACTGGAATCAGAACCCCAGTCTAGAGCTAGAGCAGCTGTTACCCCAGAAAACTCCATTCAAGTCAGGCCTCCAGCCAAGAGAAGCCATCCTTCGGATTTCTCACGGCCCTCGGTCTATTCCTGGACTCCCCATTCTGTCCCATTGATCTGTTTCTCCTCATGGCAATACTACACTGCCTTGAGTCCTATATCCTCACACAAATGAAACTGCTAAATCTTCTGGGTCTGTCAGAGGCCCTGTCCCGAGGCCTTTCTGTTTCATTAGCTCTTATTCCAGTGGACAGTGTCCTGCTGGGATTTTGATTAGGACGATTGGACCTGTAGCCTTTTCAGGAAGACTAAACTTGACACTGCTGCTTCTGAGTCTTCCAGTCCACGATCTGGTATATTTCTGTCTCAGTCTGTTCATAGTTACTATAACATGGGGGGTCGTTCTTTTTTTTTTTAATGAAGAAGTCCCCTATGAAGGACGGCTCTTCCTGTCCTTACTTTCCTAAGAGGTTCCCCACCCCCTGGTAAATACTTACTGAATTTTATAGCTTGTTTTCTTCTGCCTTCGGAATGATGTCAGGATGTTTCTACTTTGTTCTATTAAAATACTGAATCAAGTCGACTGACGTTCAAATGTTAAACAAATCTTGCATTTCAGGAACAAGCCCCGGAGACAGCCCCAGACAAGCCACAGTCAGGATCTTTCTCTGCTTGGCTACTCACCCACCCAGAGCCTCACTTCATGAGCTACTGTGGAGAGGCATAAGGGGGAGAGGCAATGGAGGAATGACTTACAGATAGAAATGAGCACCCCTCAGTTCAGGAGCCTGGAGGTCTGAGATCAATGTGGCTACAGACCTGTTGTCTAGTGACTGTCCATTTTCTGATCCACAGACAGATTTTCTGCTCTGCCNTTATGCAGTAGAAGGGAAATGTGTGGCTCTCTCTGGTCTCTTCTATAGAGCCACTAACCCCAATCATGATGGCTTTATCCTCAAGTTCAAATCTCCTTCCCAGTTGCCAGTCTCCTAATTCTACCACCTTGGGGATTAAGATTGCAACATATGAATGTTGGAAGAACATGGACAGAAATACCACTGTGCTCCCCAATGACTTACTTAGATTGTCTTTAATTTTTCTTGGCTGTGTTTTGCAGTTTTCAGGGTGTAGTCCAGTACCAACTACAAGTGTGGCACAGAGGGACAGTTTGACCCTTCAGTTTCCTGGGAGAAAAGCCAAAAGGCCACTGAGCATCATACACATGAATCTTGGCCATGATGCATGGCAGTTACTCTGTGAGAGCCTCAGAGATAGCCAGGAAGCCATGACAAAGGCTTCAAGAGGGAGTACCAGCCTTTGAAGCTCTGTGCATCTTTTAGTGACGTTTAACCTGGGGATCCTATGCATTTATTGATATTGTAAATGATAGCCTTAAAACTCATTTCTAATTGTTTCTTGCTAGTGGATAGAAAAGGAAGTGATTTTGCATATTGAACTTACACTTTTTTCTTTTACTGTTTTTTGAATCCNTCTCATAAAGTCCATGCTGCTCTCAAATTCTCTATGTAGCTGAGGATGATCTTGAACCCTTGACCTTTCAGCCTCCATCCCTTGAGTGCTGGGATGACCAACCTGTGCCACTACACCCAACTTGACCTCTGTTCTTCAGCTTTGCTATGTTCACTCACTTTTCTGGTCCTGGAGAAATTGGAGTGCATTTTTGGAATTATTTAGGATTTTTCTGCATTAGCATCCACAGTCCTGTTGTCTGTGAGTTGACATAGACTCACTTCTTCTCCAGCACCAGTATGATTGCCTGTTTGTTTTCTTGCCCTATTGTCCTCACTAGGACCTGTGCTACAGGGTCACAGAGCGAATGACAGAGTTGATAGAAGAATGACACAAGAAGATAGGCTCGGATATCCCAGGAAGTCACACAGGTCATGCCAGTT